>OZ020624.1:22606594-22850533 GCA_963971575.1 Liopterus haemorrhoidalis
CCATGTGTCAAAATGACATAACCTAAAAATTTTGACAGAAATCGAGAATTCAGATGTTAATTTATATTTCTGTAGCAAGAAAGGCTACTTTTAAGTAGATTGTCAGGACTCTAGTCAGTTGGTTTCGCAAAAATACATAATTCTGTATCCTTTAATGAGAATAGCATAAGTTTTTGTACGTAAGGTAGGTTAGCGTTAAGTTAGTTTTATAAGCAGTGCTGTCAGCTAGAATAGACCTGAACACATCACGCAAAGTGGAAGACCAATGACAATTAGAGAAGACAACATCCTGCGAATATTGTTATTCATTTAGCTGATCGAAGCCTAAATGTTACAAATTTAACAAAATTATGGTTTGAAGCTATTGGTGTTACACACCTACAAATAGAAAAAAGCTTCAGAGTTTTAGACTTCGAGGATGCTGAGAACGAAGCAAACCAATACTATAAGAGAAGCAACATTGTTTACGAGATTATGAAATTATTAGAAATAACCTAATCACTGAAAATTTATTACAGTGAACTAGAGCTGCAATTTCCTTACTAGATTTTCATTCTTTATGGTGTTCAATCTGTTTTGACTCTTGTGCTTTTTAATTCATTTTTAATCCTTTTTAGTTTTGAAAATTATCATTCTCCTTCAAAGTTGGTGGAAAACAAGATTCCAAAAAATTGCTAGATATCAAACTTTCTTTTGTGTATTGAACTACATGTCTTTTTTTTGCAATTCGTTAGGTATAAATGATTGCAGTTGATGAAGATATCAAAAAATGCTGTAATATATATATTTTTTTTTTTTCAATAACATCAAAACTGTAATATTTTCCAAAAACGAAATCGGATGAAAAAGTCCTCTTGTACGTTGCCAGTTCATAGCAATATACATTGCTTAGTATTTTTTCAGATTTTTAGTTTAACCCCTCAGGGTTAAAAGGTGCGGGACACTGATTTTATAGTACTTTTTTGGAAAAAATCGTATTAAAATAAAATCTACTTCTCGTTCCTTTATCTACGCCTTAAGAGATTTTTTTGACACACAATAATTTAATTTTTTAAGACAATAAATCAATATTTTGAGAAGAATCAATTGGATCAAAATGGAACTATTGCGGTTACCATCATTGTACATTATTGAGAATTTTTTAAGATTTTTAGTTCAACCCCTCTGGGTGATAGGGTGGGGGACAAAAGTTTTTTGCCATTATATTGACAAAAACCAAAACAAAAAAGAAAAGATTTTTCAGAAATAAAAATTTGTGCATCCACTCATTAAGAGGTTTCATTAGACATCCCACAAAAAAAATTTTAAAAATATTATATTTCCATTAAATACCTATATATATTTGTTTATATTTAGCCCGCGCTGTATTTTCCTATATGTGGGTTAAAAAGTTGTAAAGTGTGCCAAATTTCAACTTTCTATGTTCAGCCGTTTGGCTACAATTTCTACCATACAGACAGACTGACAGACAGACACAGACAGACAGATACATGAGTGACGTTATGAGGGTTTTTTGTTGGTCATACCTACAAATCCCTAAAAAGGCTCTCGCTGGCATCAGATGTTTAATAGTTAAACGGTCCTTTATCACTGCAAATAGTATTCATTAACAATAAACTATTCTTTTAACGTTATTTTTTACTAATTAATAAGTGGATCACTTTTGAAGAAAAGTCAACGGAGTGGCCGAGCGCATTAAATCAGTTTGGACTGGTGAAAACAGTCTGGATTGTGCGGTTATATTCTCCGTTGGTGATATTATTCGGGCGAGAATAATATGTTTACATTACTCTCATTTCACAATCATTCACCCCTCATCCAGGTGTAGGAGCTCGCCCCCTGGCATCGGTGATTAGCCTCTTTGCAGAAATAGGCCGATATAAAATAAATAAATCAATAAAACTTTCAAAAAAAAAAAAAAACAAATAATCATAATAAAAAAAAGTTCGCGCAAACTTGCATCAGCTCAGTATTGTGCATACCCCGCAAATATTTGTAACGGCTCGACCAGCATAAAAGTACATTAAAGTACAAGAAAAATATTTGTCTGTTCTTGCTTTGTCAGCAATCTGTGATTGGAATTACAGAATTTGACTAAATATCGTATATAGTTTATACGGATCTTGTGACATGTTAGTAGGTTAATCCAGCACAGTCTCGCGGTATCAACGGCTAGCTACAACCTTCACGAGTAGAAGCACCATACTGTTCACCGGTTCACCGTTCCGTTCTTGTCGGAAAGTATCGAATGTCTACCCGCCCCTCTTCCGGCATTCTCTATTCAATGGTCGAGGCACGGGAGGGGATCGGGTCCTGGCTAACAGTAGGGTTTCCCTTCGGCTTATCCGAAAACACAAGTTCAGTGCACTGGAACGAATAGGCCCTTTCGGATCTCCCGCGATACAGTGCGGCACCAGGTAGCGAGTGTGTCGCTTACGGACAAATCCGTTAAACACTTGGTCCTGTTGAGTTGAGTGTCCTTTTGGTCCTGCTTCTTGTATTGTGTGCGCAGTGTTTACTCATTGCGCGCTGTTGTGTTCTTGTAATTAGTGAGTGTGGTGTATATAACGTTTGCATTTGCATTGTTTAGTGCCTTGTGTTACGACGAGTTACGTTGCCTTGTCTACTAGGCAAGTTGTACGTCACCTTTGTGTTGTGTGCCGACTATGTCGTACACGTGAAAACATTAATAATGAAATAATTAAGTGATTTTCATAGCTTCTTAACTACCAGGACGAACGTGAAACTTAATGCAAGTATGTAAACATATACTTGCTAACTCTACTCCTAAATTTAATTCTGTTAAGGCACAATAATTTCTTACTTCACACTCAATGTTGTCATTTGTTGATAAAATTTTTACTGCTCTTTAAAAACTCGTACAGATGAATGACAAGTTTTTCAAATTTTATATTTTTACCGACCGCCAACATATATAAGAGAGGTATTGTGATCATACTGATTTTGACATTTCGAGATTTCGATGGATCTCCACGAATTGAGGTCCCTACATAACGTTTTGACTATTTTTGGCATGATGTCTGTCGGTCCATCTGTCCGTCCGTCTGTCTGTCTATTTGTCTGTCGGTCTGTCTGTCCGTCCGTCCGTCTGTCTGTCTGTGTGTGTACACGTGCAGACCAAATTCGGCTGAAAAGATTTTTATAAAACTTCATATTTAAGCTTCTGCCATCAATAGCACAAGTTGATCAACTCTTCGTAAAAATCGGTTGACTAAAAATGGGAGTTTACTCGTGTCGATTTTAAGATTTTTGTGAATATTTCACAACACAAAAATATTTCGAAAAAATTTATTGAACAAAAGTTGCTATAAAATCAATAACTAATAACTTTTATTTGAGACATTTTTTGATAAAACGAAAAATTTCGCTTAATTTCTGTAAAAATTTTCGAAATTCTCAATTTTTTCATATTTATATGTAACGTTTCCATGGTCATGATAAATAATATCTCTGTTAGAAAATATTAGGCCAAGTTATTTCTACTCTGCTGCAAGAATGTAATTTATATAAGTACTTTATGATGGCGGTCGGTCCGGTGGTGGCCACAGCTGATTTTTTATGAAATTAACAGCTGTAACCTCTAGGTGAAATATATTGTAATAGTAAGTTTTAAAGCCTATTTAGGAATCAAAATTCAGTTAGAATTACTATATTGTTGGATATCGGTCGAATTAAAAGAAAAACACACGGAATTTGTCAAACAGAAATAAAATTAATTTTTAAATATTTGAAAAACTCTGTTAGTTAAAATTTTTGGCACGCAGCAACAATGGCTATTTGTGACAAACTCTGTTTTTTTTACCGATCGCCAACATATATAAGGGAGGTATTGTGATCATACCGATTTTGACATTTCGAGATTTCGATGGATCTCCACGAATTAAGGTCCATACATAACGTTTTGACTATTTTTAGCATGATGTCTGTCGGTCTGTCTATCTGTCTGTCTGTCTATCTGTCTGTCCGTCTGTCTGTTAGTGTGTGTACACGTGCAGAGCAAATTCGGCTAAAAAGATTTTTATGAAACTTCATAAGTAACCTTTTGACATCAATGGCACGAGTTGATTAACTTTAGGTAAAAATCGGTTGACTAAAAATGGGAGTTTACTCGTGTCGATTTTAAGATTTTTGCGAATATTACACAACAGAAAAATATTACGAAAAAATTTATTGAACAAAAGTTGCTATAAAAATCTAGCTACGGTATGTGGTCGAGCATTATCATGATGAAGAAGAATTCTCCCTTTACGTCGATTTGCGCTAATTTTATCTGGTGTGTTCGTCTGGAAAGATCCACTGATCTGACTACCGTTTACTTTTTAGTTCGTAATAGTAAATCCATGTTTCACCTTCAATCCACGTCACCTGTTATTATGTCATACACAGTTTTAAGTAGAAAATAAATGATAATTTCTCAAATTGTCCTTATTATTAATTGTCCTTAATTTATTTATTGATAAGATGAGTTACGTCCGTAAGTTAGTAATTATAGTTGAAGGTAATGGGATTCGGACCAGTCAGAAAATAAAAACAAATTTATTAACTTCGCTAACGTTTCGATTTTAATTTAAATCTTCATCAGAGCTACAAAGATATATAGAAAAATAGAATTATTAAATTGGTAAGTTTACATGTATAAAATTATGATAGTGTTCAAATTTAACAAGTCAAGTAGTTAAAATAAGCATTACAAAGTTGTCGGTATTTAAAATATAACATAAAATAATTATTAAATAATAAAAACATATCAAATATGAGTTAAAGAATAAAAAACAATGTTAAATTTACATTATCTTAGTTAATAGTCACGATATAAAATAACAATTTTAAAATTAATAACGAACACATAATATTGTCCGGTTATTGAACTCAGAGATAAGCATATGAATAAGCCACGTATGAATTTGAAAAAGGGTTTGAGATGGTTGAAACCAGTAAGTAACGCTATCTATTAATAAATTCGAATATGATTATTACGTGAAATATGTTAGACAATCTCAGTAAAAGGTTGATTACTGAGAGCATACATATTATTCAGAACCCTAAATTAGTTAACTTTAAAACCGACTGTGATAATATAAGCGTCATCTATTGTAATATATTAAAAAAATTCTAAATCTAACATATTTCACCTAATAATCAAATTCTAATTTATTAATAGATAGCGTTACTTACTGGTTTCAACCATCTCAAACCCTTTTTCAAATTCATACGTGGCTTATTCATATGCTTATCTCTGAGTTCAATAACCGGACAATATGATGTGTTCGTTATTAATTTTATAATTCTATTTTTCTATATATCTTTGTAGCTCTGATGAAGATTTAAATTAAAATCGAAACGTTAGCGAAGTTAATAAATTTGTTTTTATTTTCTGACTGGTCCGAGTCCCATTACCTTCAACTATAAATTATTTATTGGATATTTCATTTAAAATATTCCATATATGATGATGATTATATATATGAAAGATATAATGGAGAAGAAAATTTGGAAAGATTGTACATCCAACACATGATAAAAACTGAGACATAAAATGTGAGACATGTTTTTTGTACACTTTTTTTGTACAATAGATGAAAATAGAAGCTGTGAATGAGGCTTAATATCAAACCGACTGACAGTATCAAAGGCAACTGACAGTATAAAAAACTGAAAGTCTAGGTTCATATGAGTTAAATTACTGACTTGTTATGGCATGATCGTGGGCAGGAACAAATAGAATAGACATTTAATTTCATTTATTTTGTATGATCGAAGTGGGCGTGCAAACAAATATTTTAACCGTGGGTGACTTGAAATTGACTGTTGTTTGTTTTAAAGATTAAGCGATAGTGAGAACTTAGTGCAACTATATTCAGTATAAAGAAAGTAAATTAAAAACAATAATAAATAAATACACACAAGATGACATTCAGTAAAATTAAATATGTTGCTCTACATCAGCGGAGCACGAATTTTTTTTGAAGAGGACCAGTTTGAGCAAATTGTGTGACTAAAAGGGCCGCACTAAAAAGAAATAATAATAATAATCGTAATAATAATAATAAGCTGGAGGCTGGAGTACAACTCTCTCGGGAAGAGTTATCTACCAGGGCCCCTTAGACAAAAAAGACATTTGTCTAGGGCCCGGATTTGGTAGGTGAAGTCTTTTTTTTCTTGCTCTCCACTTGGACTTGGGAGGTGAAGACCTTTCTTTTTTGCTCTTCACTTGGAATTGGGAGGTGAAGACCTTTTTTTTTGCTCTTCACTTGGTTTTGGAAGGTAAGGACCTTTGTAAAAAAAACATAGGTTGAACGCCCGTAAATCAAAAATGTCCGAAAAAACAGGACCGACCGCCATCATAAAGTACTTGTATTAAATACATTCTAGCAGCAAAGTAGAAATAACTTGGCCTAATATTTTCTAACAGAGATATTATTTATCATGACCATGGAAACGTTACATATAAGTATATAAGTATGAAAAATAGAACTTTGAAAAAATTCCGAAAAATTTTTCAATTTTTTTTCGTTTTATCAAAAAATGTCTGAAATAAAAGTTGTTAGTTCTTACTTTTATAGCAACTTTTGTAAACTAATTTTGTAAATTCGCAAAATTCTTAAAATCTACACGAGTAAACTCCCATTTCTAGTCAACCGATTTGTACCAAAAGTAGACCAATTTGTGTGATTGATGTCATAAGGTGTCATAAGGCTTAAATATGATGTTTCATAAAAATCCTTACAGCCGAATTTGCTCTGCACGTGTACACAGACAGACAGACAAACGGACAGACAGACAGATAGACAGACAGATAGACAGACAGATATACAGACAGACAGATAGACAGACAGACAGATAGACAGACAGACGGACAGACATCATGCTAAAAATAGTCAAAACGTTTTGTAGGGACCTCAATTCGTGGAGATGCATCGAAATCTCGAAATGTCAAAATTGGTATGATCACAATTCCTCCCTTATTTATGTTGGCGGTCAGTAAAAATACATGGCAATGAACCAATTAACTCATCTGATTAAAACTAATTTAAGTAAAATTTTCAAGTATAGTTTTAAATTTTACTTGCTAATTTTAGTAAAATCATATCTTGTTATCCATTATGTTCATACGGTATTTTAATAACATAAATTACATAGGAAATTTTCTTGTTAAAAACTGTTATTAAATATTATTTTACCGTGATATAAGGCAAACTTAAGAAAATTTAAAATTATATTAAAACAACTTCTGACAAAAGAGTAATAATACAAAATTACAAACTGTAAAAACAGAAGATGAAGTTGCACACAATAATATAACCAGCGATTTTATTTTATTTTAATAAGCCAATATTTATTATATCCGCGCTAATAGCCATAGATGATGGAACGATGATTGCATTCTACTTAAAGCGCTGCCACCAAAAACCACTTAAGTTGGCAGGAATATTTTACTTGTTTTCGTGCGGAATATATGACATTTAGAGCTAGTGCCACAACATACTATTGTAGAATAAAGCTTCAGCTACAATTTGCCGCATCGTATAGAAATATATGTCGATTAGTTTACAAAATGGCGTCGATATTACAATTTATTTGTTTACTATTACATAACTATTTTGTTAAAAATAAAAATACCCTATTAGATAGAAATAAAATCGCTGCAAATTTTGATGTATAGATTGTTATCTTATATATAAAAATTTATGTGAAGTGTGAATCTGCACACATTTCTGGATTTTGCAGGTATTTAGTAACTGAATGATGATTATTTGGGATGCCAAAACAAATTTTATGTCAAAATATTTTTTATGAATTTTAATTCGAATGCCTAATACCATTATTTAAGTTTCTTAATATGTACAGTATTTTATTTATACAGCAAGGTTCAGTAAGATTTTTAAAATTGCGCCTATGGCTTCCATTGGTTGCTTATATCATAAGTCCCGCCCTCTGATTTCGTCAAACAGAATTAAATTATAATTTCAACACTTCCCACTGGTTATTAAATTTACGCTTTTAAAAAATAAATGCAACATTTACCAAAATATAACTAGAATTTTGACAAAATTATTTAAACAAAATAGAAATGCAAAAAAAAAACAGAAAAAAATTAAATTAACAGGATTCGAACTCTGCAACGTTCGCACTGCAATTTACAAAGTGCGTTACGAAACCATCTGAGCCACCAGAGTTTCTTATCTGAAGTGTTACATAGCGAATTAAATATTTAACATATTTTAGTTAAAAACACAAAAAATGCGTTATTTTCCGAAAACATAATCTGATCAAAAATTCCTGTTGTACTATTCCGGTTCACACCTATGTACATTACTTAGAATTTTTTCAGATTTTTAGTTTAAACCATCTAGGCTACAGGGTGTGGGACAAAAAATTTTTTGCACAATTTTGGCCAAAATCGAATCAAAATAATTTATTTTGCAAAAATAAAATTTTGATCGTTAATCCACGTACTAAGGGCTTTCATTTGATACCCTACTCAGAATTTTAAAAAAATATTTTTTTTTTGATGAGCACATTTTTGTTTATATTTTTAGGGGGATATGTTTTTTAGATGTTTTAGTATTTTTCCTATGTGTGGGTCAAAAAGTTGTATAAGCATGCCAAATTTCAACTCTCTTGGCTTAGCCGTTTGGCTACAATTTTTACCGAACAGACAGACAGACAGACAGACAGACAGACAGACAGACAGACAGACCGACAGACAGACAGACGACAAAATGACGGTATAAGGGTTTTTTCGTCATACCTACAAAACCCTAAAAATGAATTTCTGTTTGTTTGTTTTTATTTGTTTGTTTGTTTGTCTGTTCTTTATGCAAAGCCATATAAACCAATTTTCACCAAATTTAGTACAGAGGTATAAAATAATCCGAGAAAGGTTTTAATGAGGGTTCCAACTTCGCCTATGTTCCCCTAGGGGCCGTTATGGGGGGTAAACCATCAGTTTCGCACTGTCCGTGCAGTTTGAATTGATTATATAGGCTAAACTTTAAAAGATGTATTGACATAATGTAGACAAAAAATGTAGATCTTAACTAGATCTAAAGAAATAGTCCATGAAAGCATATACCTATCACGCACCGATATCGTAAATTGGGCAATTTTCTGTTTTTAAACGTAATAGCTTTTGTATTATAAAGTATTATAAAAATCGTAGTTTTATAGTGATCTATCTATTATTTTAGAATGATAAATTAGACCATTTCACGTAGAATTATAATGCATTTAACACTATAGATGAAAGATTAACACGTTCGCGGACAGTTTTGTGCAATGAGATGTACCCATAATGTCACTTTTTTAGATTTTTGTTTATAATAGGACATTTACTGTGTTTGGTATGTTCCTGATAGGACAGTTTATACTAGTTTTCATATACTTAAATGGAATTAAAACCTGCCTCAGCCGTCATTTGTATATTTGAATAAAAAAGTAGGACGGTTTAGACCGTCATGACCTGAGCTAGGAAAAATATTCGACGGCTATAGCCGTACTGTCCGCGAACGTGTTAATAATAACGAAATTATCACATCGCAAACAGAAGCCCGAAATGCAAATATGTTGAGAGTTTTGGAAATTTTGAACAGATGGCAGTGCTGGGCAGTTGTTTTTCTCCACCGCCGAACGGTACTTAAAATTACTATACGTACCGTTTTATATTTATAATTTTAACATTGTGACTTGTATGTTCTATGTTTTATCTACCGCCAACATATATAAAGAAGGTATTGTGATTTTACCGATTTTGACATTTCGAGATTTCGATGGATCTACATGAATTGAGGTCCCTACATAACGCTTTGACTATTTTTAGCATGATGTCTGTCTGTTTGTCTGTCTGTCTGTCCGTCCGTCTGTCTGTCTGTCGGTCTGTGTACGCGTGCAGAGCAAATTCGGCTAAAAGGATTTTTATGAAACTTCATATTTAATCTTTTGACATCAATGGCACGAGTTGACCAATTTTTGGTCAAAATCGGTTGACCAGAAATATGAGTTTACTCGTGTCGATTTTAAGATTTTTACGAATATTTAACAACATAAAAATATTTCGAAAAAAATTATTTAACAAAAGTTGCTATAAAACAATCTGTTTCCGTCTTCAGTGATCACGAGAAGTGATGAATCACTCACATGACTTCTCGTGATCGCTGAAGACGGAAACAGATTGAGCAGTTTCCAAAACGTCGGAGTATATTTTATATACTCATGAAGTATTATATCTTTTTGATACTAATAATGAGTATTAGTATTGTACTATTCTAGCCTAGTACTAACAGCAATGGCAAACGTCCAAAATAACGGTGTCCGCATTAAATAGTTATGTGTAATTTAATATAGCGAATCGAAGTACATCTGTTTGTCTCGAAATGAGTAAAATGCGAGTTATTTCACTTTTGTTTTGACCTCCTCATATAGAGAAAGATATTTTTTTAAAATAAAGAAAAATTAATGAATTTTTGTTTTTGAAAATTATTATTCTTTAGGTAATAATTATACAGAATTTTTTTTGTAAAAGTAATATGCAAAAATATTCTTTTTCCACAGTTAGAATAAAGACTTTAAAATAATTTCCTTTATTCTTTTTATTCTGTAACATTTAAAATATTAATCCCTTCACGAATTTTTTATTATCATACACACAAATAAAAAAATTAATTTAAAAAAAATTCGTCATTAAAAATGTTTGTTAATCATGGATAATAATCTCATTTTACAAAAGTGAAAACCTCAAAATAAAAATTTAATAAACAAAAAATATAAAAGAGAATTTCAGATCAGATATTTTTTCTGAAAAATGGATTAAATTAATGTCATGTTCTTAATCCTTAATTGCTTTAAATTATTTCTTTTGAAGGTTTCCCTAGTAATAATAATATTCAAGTAATTAAAAAGTAAAGTTTAGCTTGCGTTTCAGACCTGTATAAGCCTAGGATTATAATTATTACATACGCGTCGACAGCGAATACTTAATATTGTTAAGAATGGCAAGGGTGGAAAATGCTATAGAAGAAATTTTTTATATTGTTGATAAGAAAAATTTCTTGCCTAGAATCTTTGAATAGTTATAATAATTATTAATAATGTAACGCGTTATAAAATTTCCAAAATAAAATGGCCACTCTGCGTTTCTGATTCTAGTAATGACTGATAATAATAATAATAATAATTTTATTTAGTGCTTGTACAAGTTTTCACACGTTTACACCTGTCAAAGATCATACATAATTATTAGAAATATAAATTATAAAATTACAATACAACTGCCAGATGGGTACTTAAAAGAAGAAAGGATTTTTAGTATTTGCTCCAATCAATGCTGTAGTACTCATCAGTGCTGTACAGACAGTTTTCAAGAAAGACCTCTCTAAGTTTTTTCTTGAAGGTCCTGTTATTAACATTTCTGACAGCAGAAGGCAAATAATTGAAGAAACATGCAGCCGAGTAAAGACCGTTTTTTGACTTCTCAAGTCTTATTTTAGGGAGACGAATATTGTCTTTAGAGCGGACATTATAAGAATGACTTGAGGAAACGGTGACAAACTGGGCTGCGTTTTCTTTAACATACACCAGGCAGATATATACAAATAGGCTGTACACTGACATTATTCTACATTTTTTAAAAAGTTCACGGCAGTGGGTTCTGGAGGGGACATTATTCATAATTCTAAGAGCTCTTTTTTGGATTATGAAAATGCGGTTGATCGATGAGCTTACTCCCCAATGGACTATACCGTAAGACAAACGAGACTTACGGTATAGTACGGTATATTACGGTATAGTATACGATAGTATAACCATTATATCTGCTGAGGTTATGGTTCTGTTAAAAATAGTTGCCAGGACCGTAATAATTATTCAAAATAAACGTGTTTTCTTATATGCTATTTAGAATGAACTGTATATACTCACATGACATTCCTTCACATTTTTATCAGGCTTAGGCTGGCTATATTTGAATTATAAATACAGACATATTTAAAAATCGTTGTGTTTTAAAGTCTTTATAGTCTATATTAAATACTTCAAATTTGCATAGACAAAAATCATTCTTTTTTTGCAACAAAAATAAATCCTAGCAACTTCAAATAATTATACATAAGGCTAACTTTGTATGGAAATCTTCTTCCAACTTTTTTACTGAAAGATGCACATTCAGCACTATATTTTTCGAATAGAAGTATATTTTATTTATTATTGTTTTAGTCATAAAACTATCTATTTTCTTGAAAAATTGTAAATCAGGTCGTTTTCGCTGTTGATTTTTGCCACGAACATAGATACGTTGAATTGTTCAGTATGGAACACTACGTAATTCCGCAGTTCTAAGTATAGTTTTGTCATTACCTTCCGAAACTAACTTTTTATAAACGTTCAGTATCAGAACTTTGCAATTTTCTAACAAATGACATTTTTCTTTAGCAGCCACGTTCACATTTTCGCATTCCATGTCAACGTCCACATTTTCACACTCCAAATCACCTTGCACAGATTTACTATTTTCACTACGGAATTTCTTCAAAATCAAATGGTCACCAAACAGCCATGTTGTTAATGTATGCACGCTATGAACGTTGAAAATTATCTAACAAACAATTATAACAACCCCTAAAATTTAGAAACAATAAGATTATAAATTTGGAAAATATCCTTAATGGTTTTTAATAAACTTCAATGGATCTAGTGTTACGTCTATTCGATTTAAATTTAAAATGCCTTTAATACCGCTTATATTCTTTTTACAGCTACGAGTCTTAGGAATACTGTCATAAACCCATTACCGCATTGTTATGCTTCTTAACAAGAGTGACAGTTTCATTTTGGAAATACTATACCATTTAAACATAAGATGATTAAATTATGTTTTACTGTTACTTTTAAGTCCGTTTTTTTTTACCTTTTATTCACTAAAATATACATTAAAAAAAAACTTTTACTATCAAATGTACTATCCATTATTTTCTATCACTTTGGACAAACGCTCAGGCAATTTCATAATGCCATCTCTCCAGAAGGTTCCGTCTTTGCTCTCGAAAAATCTGTAGAGGTGAATTTTGATATCGTCCAAAGATGCGAAATTTTTTCCGTTAAGGGAATTTTGTAGAGAGCGGAGCAAATGGTAGTCGGAGCATATGGTCTTGACATCGCACAGTCGTCTACCATTTGTTCTGCTTTCTACAAAATTCCCTTAACGTAAAAAATTTCAAAAATCTTTGGACGATATCAAAATTCACCTGGACATATTTTTCGAGAGCAAAGACAGAACGTTCTGGAGAGAGGGCATTATAAAATTGCCTAAGCGTTTATCTAAAGTGATAGAAAATAATGGACAGTACATTTGATAATAAAAGTTTTGTTTAGAATGTATATTTTATTGAATAATAGGAGAAAAAAAAAAACCAGTGGCGAAGAGAAACCTCCGCTAGACTTGCCCTCCCATAAAAAAAAATATTTAAAAAAAAGGTAAATTTAAAAAAAAAAAAAATTAAATATTTAGATAAATCTTCAAAAATACATCAAATTATGTTCTATACAAATTTTTGTCCAAGGCTTGCTTTACTAGTTACGAATTAATTATTATGACCATGGAAACGTTACATATAAGTATGAAAAAATTGAGACTTTTTTTTTTTTAATTTTTAATGGCCTTTGCTACTGTGGCAATTAGCCAGGACAATTTTTGTTTGAGAAAATTTCCATGCCATAACCGGGATTTGAACCCGAGCCCCCATGGTTGGTAGTCAAATGAGCTGACCACTACGACATAGCGACCGGCAATTGAGACTTTAAATAATTTAAAAAAAATTTTAAATAATTTTACAAAATATTTTCGAAATTTTTAGTTTTATCAAAAAACGTCTCAAATAAAAGTTATTAGTTATTGCATTTATAGTAACTTTTGTTCAATAAATTTTTTCGAAATATTTTTCTGTTGCTAAATATTCGCAAAAATCTTAAAATCGACAGGAGTAAACTCCCATTTCTAGTCAACCGATTTTCATAAAAAACAATAGGGTTCTTCCCATTTAATAGGAGAGTTTTTTAGTACCAGAACGAACTCTTTAAGTTAAACCGTTTTTGAGTTATCGTGTATACACACAGACACACAGACACACTGACACACACACACACACACACATACGGACGGCACTTCGAAAATAGGTTTTTTGGATTCCCTGGACCATGAAACGTGGTCATCCGTCAAAATCTCGACATCGAAAATTTTCGCGATTACAATACTTGCCCCTTATATATTAAGGTCGGGCAAGTAAAAAACGAACGAACTTATGTAACAACCCAATACATATTTATTATTTATTTGAACAATATTTTTATAAATATTTTTATTGTGTTTCCTCACCCTGTAGAAGCAAAAGGAATATATACCTATTTTATTTATTTTTTTCACAATCTACTATTATTTTGTTCAAGTGTTGGTATGTATGTTCTATTCAACGTCTGGTGTATCTTCATTTTTCCGGTAACGCGGACAGAGGAAAATGAACCGCCCTCTCATCCGGGTGATACTTTTTTAGTGCTTAGGCTTAATTTTATTTCGACAGGGGGTACTGACTAATTTTTATTGATAAAAATCATGCATTTTTTCCTTGAATCCGTGTCGAATCAAAGTCACCAATGATCGGCACGGACAGGTTTTATCAGACGATAATTCAAAAATATTCTTAATACAAGACGGCCGGTCCAGAATATTTACGGCGAGAATCAAAGTGTTAAATGGTAATAATGGTTCAGGATAGCTTTTTGAACGTGCGAGATAATATTTTGAGGTATCAGAAAACATTTTTCAAAGAATCTGGGCTATTATTGGAAATATGCTTACAAGATTTCAGAAGGTGACAGCTGTCAAATTTTTTGCATTTTAAAATGGGAGGAGATTTCACATTTTGAACGTGTTTCTTGACAGAAGAGTACTAATTAAGGATTTAAGGTGAATTAACGATAAAGTTTAAGACATTAGCAGGGAGAATTTCCATAAAATAGTGTTAAAAAAGATTTATAGATATTAAAAATTTCAGGGTTAATCAAAGTGTTAAGTGGTGATAATGGTTCAAGATAGGTTATTTGACGTGCGAGATAATATTTTGAGGCATCAGAAAACATTTTTCAAAGAATCTGGGCCATTATTGGAAATATGCTTACAAGATTTCAGAAGGTGACAGCTGTCAAATTTTTTGCATTTTAAAATGGGACGAGATTTCACATTTTGAACGTATTTCTTGATGGAAGAAAACTAATTAAGTATTTAAGGTGAATTAACGATAAAACTTAAGACATTTGCAGGGGGAATTTGCATAAAATAGTGTTAAAAAAAGATGAGCGACGAGTTTTATAATCGACAAGTGCGACAAAATTATATTAAAACGAGTCGCGAAGCGACGAGTTTTAACGATATAGGGGAGAAGACCGGCGTAGCCGGGCTGAGGCCCCTAGTAATTCTATATTGTGAATGGCGCAAACAATTATAACACAGTTGTTACCTAACTTCCCCCCAAAACAACCCAGTTGAATAAAGTGTGTAGAAATATACATTATATTAATTAATCTAATATTTCACTCGGAGTGTACTAATTAAAATTACTCCAAGATGTACTGATCTTTATATTATGTTCCATGCATTAATTTTATGCTGTAACACGAGTTGCATTCATATAAAATGAACATTAAAAACGAAATTGATATCTGCGAGCTATGGCTTCACGGGAATCAAGAAAATATGCTAAAATTACCACTATTCAACACTTTCTTTCATAAACAAATGAGTATGGATACAAGTTACAACTTGAGGTAAATGAGGTCTATATTGGTTGTTTACCCTGGAATATATCTTGAGATTTACATCTTGGACATGAATACCATAGCCTGAAGGTATAAGACTCATTTCAGTGAAGCATATACAAAATTTCTTGTACGTTAAATTTTAATGAGTATCAAAATAGCAATGTCTAGACTTGTAACTTGGACACCACGAAATTTCCATATTCTGAATATATTCAGTTTAGGGGTACTATGTTCTCAGTGTTTTGACTTTGTTTGCACCGATTATACAGTGAATTTATTTTTTAATGCAACATGTACTATGTCATTACCATGGATACAGTTTTTGACAGCAATATAAATCTTGTTCATTTTCATTTGCAACATAGACAATTAGTGTGTATACTTTTGCTCATTGCTGATTTAAAAATTAATCAACATGTATACAGATGAAGAAAAAATAATGATGGTAACTTGGTATAACTCCCAAATGAGTTTAAGAGAAGTTTCTGCTGTATTTAGTGCAACTTATCCAGATCGGCCAATACCGAATCTATCTACAATTTCAAGACTAGTTAATAAATTTCATCGCGAAGGATGTCTTAAGTCAAAACATAATAAGAAAAGAACAACATCCCACGTGCTTACAGAAGAGGAGCAGTTGGAAATATTATTACAAGTGGAAGAAAACAATACTTTAGATACTTTAAGATTAATTGCACAAACCGTTGGTGTCAGTATTGGATCTGTTTTTAACTTCTTAAAAAAGAAAAGTTTCGATCATACAAATTTCAAAATCATCAAGAATTGTTAGAAAGGGACGCAGCAGTACGTATGGATTTTTGTTTTGAAATGTTTGAAAAAATTAATTCCGTCCCAACAATGCTCCAAAGAATTTTATTTACTGACGAAGCAAGGTTTAGCAAGTGCACAGAAATTTTGAATTTTTGCAAAATTTTAGGTACTGGAGTCGAAAATTTACATTTGTTTCATTCCTTCCAAACTCAAAGGCCGCAAAATTTAAATGTTTGGGCAGGGATAATATGAACCAATATTACAGGGTCTTTTTTTATTGACGGTAACCTTAATGCAGCAAAATATCTAGCCCTTTTGCAAAATTATTACCTGCGTTGCGAAACCTGAATATTAATGAACAAGTATGGTTTCAACATGATGGCGCACAAGTCCATTATTCTAGAATAGTTAAAAAATATTTACATAGAACTTTCCCAAATAGCTGGATTGGAAGAGGAGGGTCGATGAATTGGCTAGCGAGATCTCCGAATTTGGCACCCAATGATTTTTTTATTAGGGATATTTAAAGGCCAAATTATATAATGGAGAACTTATGGATGTTGCTGAACTGCAAGACAAAATTGTTCAAGCATCCAACAATATACCTCAAGAGCAATTGCTAAATGTTTTGAATCATTTTTATGATCGCTTAACATTTTGTATGCAAGTAAACGGAGAAACTTTTGAACATTTATTATAAGTTTTTATTAGTTATTTATTTATTATTATTTTGTTTTATTTGTATTTTCAATAAATTATTTTGATTTTGCTAGTAAATATGGTTTTTTCTATGTTGCAAATGAAAATAATAATTAAAAATAAGAAAAAAAAATAAAAATAATTATTATTATTATTACAAGACTGGTGAAAACAGTTTAAAATCTGAGGTTGCCAGTTCAATTCTCCATTGGTGTTGTTAATCGGGCGAGAATAATATGTTTACATTACTCCCATTTTCACAATCATTCACCGCTCATCCAGGTGTAGGAGCTCGCCCTCTGGCATCATATCAAAGATATTTTATTATTATTAATATTAATAATAAAATATCTTTTACAAAGAACTTTTATTGTGTTATGCCTGCCTTACAGTATCTTGAAGAGATTTTTAAATTGTAAAAAAGGACTTGTAATAATATATTACTGCTGGTAAATATCTAATAGACCATATTAGTGTGTCGTCACATACATGTGCTGCCATCTGAGAGCTGAGTCCTTTTGAAGTTTAAAATACATGGGACATTGCTTTTGTTACCTTAATTTTATAAATATTTTCAATTTGGAGCAAAAAATATGTATTTTTGATAAATATATACTAATATATACAGTCCAGACACTTTATATTATAGAATAATGATTTTATAATTATATAAATAAGGATTCGAAGATATATTTATAGGTTACGTTTTTAAATAATATGAAAATCGGAATATCTTTAGTATTTATTTAATTAACACTAAGTAATCATTAATATTTTGTTTTAGAATGCATATTGGTGTATTGTTTTGCTCCGAATTGTAACAATTACATCTACATTATTAATTGCAAATTTTTTCCTTTTTTGACAGATGAAAATGAAAAACAATAATGGAAAATTAAAAACAACATATTATTCCTTTAAACCATTTAGATATGGCACACACACTTATTGCTATGTTACTTGCCATAATAACGATTATTAACGTAAATTTTTCAAAATTAACCTGCAAAATAATATTGTTCTGCAAAAATAATGACATATTAAATTATAATGTATAAAATAAGAATTTTAATAAATAAATATTGACTTGTAGTTTTGATGTGAAGCACTCTCTTACTTTGAAAACTTAATTTATATTTCCAAAATACAATTTAACAAAAAAACAACATGCTAAATTCAAATAAAAGGAATCCAACCGCGAGACGGCAGCACTGAATCCCATTTTGTGACGTAGTTACTACTATGGTCTATTCCGAAGCACATTTCTGGAAATCGGATATAGTGTAGGTGATATACCAGGTAGGTAGATAGATTACGTTTAAGTGGCGGGATATTGAAAAACTCTATAGTCTGTATTGCCAAACTATACCTTCTATTTAACAGTGTTAGTGGACAACAGATGGAACAGTGTTTTCTATAATTTTTTTTTCTTTACATTAAAATGAATTTGTAGATATTAAGTTGTTTTGTCTGATACTGAAGTCCTTGAATCTTGAATAAAACGTAAGATTTTTGTCACATTGCATTTAATATTTCAAAAATTCCCCTTGGAGTAACATTTTCAACATTGTTACTCTGATAAAAATTTTAAATTCTACATCCATCCTCGAGAGAAAGGAACAAACAACTAAAGGAAATGTATGAATCATCTGATTATAACCATGTGGCTTACAGAGACATCTATGTTTAAACTTTGAAACAACAAACTTTTTATATGTTTGTACTATACAGCTGTTTCTATCGTAAACGAATAATTACCAGTGATGTTAAACTTGAAATGACACATACTATATTACAGTTAAAGATACAACCCTCAAGATTTCCCCATTTTAAAGAGATAATCTAAGTGACATGACACAGCCTGGGATAAAAACTGCATTTGCACTATATTTTCATTTGGGGCTGAAGTAATAAGCCACAGAATTTTAGGGTGAATCCCACAAGTAGATTTGCAACTGTTAGTAGATTTAAGACCGAAACCAGAAGACGACAGGCATATTAACTTGTAAAAATCTTCAATGCCATTGAACACCACAGAGTGTATGGTGTTCATTAAGTGTTAAGTCTTTTGATAGATTTTTTGTTTTGTTAGAAGGTTGGCTATTATCATGGCAATTCACATCCTACTAGCTGTCATCTGAAGTAGTTTTACGTATTTTCTCAGACTAGCGAGCCAAGGATTATAAATGGACATTACAAGTGAATCTTGTTATATATATATATATATATATATATATATATATATTCTTTATTATCTAGGCCTTGCGTGCAGGGTATTAACAAATAAAAATAGAAATAGAAAAATCAAAAATAAAATAACGTACAATACAATACAATTTACAATATTTTTTCCTCCAGAGTCCTTCTCTTTCTTCCTATTATCATGCTGGTTACCCTCTCCGATCTTCTTCTTGCTTCCAGTTCTCTCGCCCATCTTTCTCCCTTGCCTTCCTCACTCATCAGGTCCTTTATCTCTTCCTCCCAGACTGCCATCTCCCTGCAACTCTTCGCTAAATGCTCTATCGTCTCCTCTTCTTCCTTACACATTCTACAGAGCTTGTCCTCTGGATTTTCCCAGTATCTGTTGTTCCTCTCTTCGTTGCCGCATCTTAACCTTGCTATCCTCCTGACTCTACCCCCTTATCTTCTTCTTTCCCCCTTCAAATATCTCGCTATTCCGATCACTCTTATATTTTTGTATCTCTTCACACTCTACGATTTGCCTATTCTGTCTGTTCTTTCTTGTTCCTACTTATCCCTCCTTTTCAATTCTTCTACTATATTTGTTCCCCCGTTTCTCTTTCTCTCAACTGAATCTTGTTGTCAATTATATAATTCATATTCCTCTTTCAAGCCTCAATACATCAATTTACACTAAATCTTGCAAATGTTTTTTTTTTATCTTTCGTATTTCCGCAAGCTTTGTCATATCCATTCTTCCATTCTCATTACTATTCTACATCCTGAATTTTTCTTTCTATTATATTATTTTTATTGCTTTATTTAGTGCCAGAACTTGCCAGATGTCTTTCATGTAAAATCACATCAAATAATCTATTAGCAATTTTCTTCGTATTTCGTTTCTTCATAAGTTTTGTTATATTCTTCCTTTCTCATTACTTTAACCCTTTTTCATCCTGAATTTTCGTCTCCATTATAAAATTATTTTGTAATTTCTATTTTTTGCGATCTTAAGTTCTTGTTTACGCCAGTTTACACGTATTTACGTCGGCATAAGAAGCCTAAAGCAGCACAACGTTAGACTGGAAGTTGTCCTCTTAAATTATCGCAACAATAGATGGTGGTATATGGCTGAAAAATGAAGAAAAAAAAAAAAACGACAATAACAAATTAGCTAAACTCATAATGTGTCCAAACACTCATCAGAGACATGAATAGTGTCTCAAACTAAATGGTGACTGTTGAAAATAAATTATGATATATAATAATAATAAATACCGATTTTATTGAACTGTATTAGCTTTTATGTTGCTAATAAGCAAGCGTTCTTTATTTTCTGGATGATCCTTATGTAGCGAGCCCGGTACGTTACTTTACAATCTACCATTTATTATCAACTAGGTAGCGAGCCTGTGATATAATATGAAGTCTGATCTAAAACTGAAATGAGATTTCTGACTAAAAGAGTTCGGGTAGTAGGTGTGAGTTTTATCCAGGGTTCGTCATTACGATATGTGAATTAAATGTTATGTATTATTGTACTTACCAACCGACTGATCAGTTAAGTTCTTAAAGGTGAAAGTTTACACACGTTAAGTAAGACGGTTTAAAATTAACGAATTTGATTTATTAAGAGTAATATTTACAATTAGTTTAAAAGATTAAAATATAGGTAAAAATAATGACAAAGATTAAAACAAATAGAATCGGATAGACCACCAGAATGCCGACACAGTGCCTCTTAGAATTCAATAAATTAGATGTTAATGCTAACTGGACAGAATACTGTCTGATCTCGTCTTCAGAGAGACGTGTGTTTTTATAATGCATTTCTGGGCATTTCTAGGAAGAAGGGTTTAAGCATTGTTCAAGGAGATGCTAGTGCTTGAACAATGAACCATTTAAAAATAAATTTCTTAAGTAAAGTGTTATAAATGTAAGGATTCTAATTTTCTATTATCTGAATTCTCAAAAATATATACCCTTTAAAAATTCAAAAAAATGCCTTTCAAAGAAATTCTCATGACTGGTGGTTTGTGAAAGTTATTGTTCCGGCGGTCTAACGATTCGTTACACTTATATAAATCGTTTATAGTTATAAAATTAGGTCCAAGTTATGTATACTAAGTCCTCAAGAATATCTAAAAGCTTTTTAGGTATTTCATTACTGCTGTTGAGTCCATCTTTTTTGATTTTTGCTGTTACTTGATCTGGGAACTTGATGCAGGTATACCTCTTCGCCAATCCTTATAAGGTCAGGGACAAACAAATTCAAAAGTCATCTCGGTAATTCTGTGAGTAACCAATCTTTAGAAAGTAACTATAAATGTTCAATATTTCATGAAGACCGTAGTCATATATTTTCGCTTATGTAAGTTTCCAATTAATTCGTAGGTGTTGGATATTGTGCGTACCGTATACCGCTAAAATGTGGGAGGGTACATTTTAAAATAGGGTAAAATATGTGAAGTTTTCCACACATGAGGGCGTATATAGATGGTTTAAACGAAAAAAAAGGCATACGTGGGATGTACAGACACAAACACATGTTAATACCCGGACTTAAAGTATAAACTTTTCATGTTTAATAAAAAAATATTTGATAGCGATTTCAATTCAAGCTTTTGAAAGCTAACGTAGCTTTGTTGTAAAACAGTTACATACGGAGCATGGGAATTCGGGTTCAATTTATTACAGTTTGAAATAAATATTTCGTTTCGTTGTTTATTTAATTCTTGCATAATAATTTTCGTTTTTCACTCTTAATGCTGAAATTAATCCTCTCGTATTGCATTTTTGTTAAAACTTTACTTCTTCAAGTGGCTTTCATGTACGTACTCTGAGAACGTCTGTTTCAAACGGTTAGGCGGAACTAAATGGGAATTTCGTTCTTTTAGGTTGTCACGAGAAGGGACCTTGCTTGGGTAATTTCATTTTTTACGTTGGAATGTCAAAATTAAAAATTCCAACAATGAAACCATGGAAACGAATGACATTAAATTATTTTTTTACATATTTTAATAAAAAAATAAATAAATAAATGGAAAATTTGTATTAAGAAAGACAAAAAAATCAAAATATAAAGAAAATGACATTTTAGAATGATATTCACCTTAACAAAATTTTTTTTATTGTAAGTATGACTTACAAAGCTTAAACAAAACGGCCGAAAAGCACGATTTAAACGATGAAAGTAACTAGACTGCAAAATCTAGTTCCGCCTAACCATTTGGAACAGATTGTACACTACCGCTCAAAAGTTTGGAAGCAGTCGAGTTTTTGTTAAAAAAACATAGAGCAAAAATAATTTAAAAACTTTATTCACAATATAATTAACAATTACATTAAATTAAACTTTTACCAACTATAATCTGTCAATATTGTCTTGATTACACAAAAGCTTTATTTATATTTTTGATTCATCAAATTGTCCACCTTTATTTTTAATTACAGCTGCGCAAATTTGGGGCATTCTATTTATTAATTTTGCAAAATATTCGCTATCTAATGAGTACCATTCTGTATGCAGATACTCCCACATCTGTGTAGCACTACTTGGAGATCTACTTTTAACTCTTTTAGCTCAATTGATGACAAATCAGGTGATTGGGATGGCCATACCATAATTTCTATAAGTTTTTCTTGTTTTTTCTCATTCAAATAGGACATACACAATTTTGATGCATGTTTCGGATCATTATCCTGTTGAAATATGAAATTTGGTCCAATAATTTCATTTCCAGAAGGCAAAGCGTGATCCTGCAAAATTTGTAAATATCCTTTTTTGTTAAGTTTGTCATCTATTTTTACTAATTTTCCTGGCTTATTATTCCCGAAACATCCCCAAACCATTACGTTACCTCCACCATGTTTAATTGTTGGCACTGTACACTCTGGCAAAGCCCTTTTGTTCTTTGATCGTCGGACAAATACTCTTCTGTTAGAACCGAAAATTTGAAATTAGGATTCTATCGTCCAGAGTACATTTTTCCATTCTTAAGTGTCCAATCTCTATGAGCTTTAGCCCAAACTAGGGCTTACAATACCGAACTAAAATCTGAATACCGGTATTTGATATTTGAAATTTGAAATATCGGGATACCGGTATTAAAACCGGTATTATTAATAAAAAATTTACTAGTTATATTTTTACTTACCTCAGTTGTTATATTGATTTGTTAACAAATAATATATGAAATCCAATAAATATTGTTCTGAAATGAGTAGATATTATTTATTTTATTACATAGAGAGTAGGAGTAGATAGATACAAAAAAAACGTGCAAGTAAAAAAAGTACATATTAAATTCTATGTTACATTTTACATATAATAGGCTCGTATGGCATTATATAATTAAAGAAGCAAAAAATATAATTAAATTGAAAGTATTTATGAAATAATATTAATAACTTGCGTTTTGTTTATTAAAGTATGCTCTTAAAAAACATAAACAATCAATCGTTATGTGCCTGATATAGATTTTAATACAATGAAATTGTTTGTTTATCTTCAAAAAAAATTTCTTGTAATTAATTAATATTATTTTAAATTAGATTTATATTGTGCATAAATTCAATTTTTATCAACTAATGTAATACCAAAATACCGGTATTTTTACATAAATACTGGTTTTTAATAACGGACAAAAATCGTCCGGGATTCCGGTATTCGGGATCCCGGAATCCCGGTATTGTAAGCCCTAGCCCAAACCAACCTGTTTTTCTTATGTTGTTTTGTTAATTTAGTTTTTTTAGCTGCTACACATCCTCGGAGACCGGCAGAGTACAGTCGTCTTTTAACTGTTGAAACTGACACTTTACTTGGACGAATTTCATTTAATTTCGCTGCAATTTGGGAGGCTGTTAAACGACGATTTCGCTTTGATGTTACTTTTATAAATTGATTTTAGGCTTTTGTTGTAATTTTGGGTCTCCCACTACGTTTCCTGTCTTGATTACTGTTGGTTTCTTGTTGCCTTTTTAATGTATAATGAACCTCTTTTGCAGAGCGTCCATTATTTTTAAACATAAATAAAAGTAGTTATATCGTACAAATTTGATTAAAAACATATTAAAGTATATTGACTTGTTAAAAATGAAGAAAATATATCATAAAAATCGATTTCATCAATATATATTGACATTATTTTCAATTTTTCGAAAAAAAAAATAACTGCTTCCAAACCTTTGAGCGGTAGTGTATATGTTGAGACATTTCATAATTTATATCTAAATATTTTTCTTGTACACTAAATTGTAAATATATTTTTGATTAATTTTTTGAATTCGATTTAAGATTTAGCCCTATTTTGACTACTCTATGATGATAAAATAAAATTAAAAATATATTTTAATTAGGCTTTAACATTTATTTAAACTGAACTCAGTTGACAACTAAAGTTTCGGACAAATTAATATTTAATAAAAATTATAAATCCTTTAGATGTTTAATCAGGTGTGACATCCCCTTTCGCTTTAATTACTGCCTCATTTCTTTTAAACATTGATTCTAATAGCCCTGACACTCTTCTACGGTCACTGAATCCCATACTTCCTTAATTTTTCAAACCTTCCAGCATTCTCTGTAAGTTGTTTTTAATTTTTTGTTTCATCTTATGCTAAAGACTTTCGATAACATTTAAATCAGGACTACAGGATCGCCAATCAAGTACGATCATGTCATTCTCCTCGAACCAATTTTTTTAGTGCTCTTGGCTGCGTGAGAGGAGGCGTCGTCCTGCTGGAAAATAAATTGTGCCCCAGGAAACAAATTTTCGACACTGGGCTTTAAATTATTTTCCAGTATCTCTTGGTATTTAACTGCGTTGATCATTCCATTAACAAACCGCATACATCCCACACTGCTTGCGGACATACAGTCCCAAATCATTACCCCAGCAAGAAACTTAACAGTTCGTTTCAAGCAATGTTTATGAAACGCTTCATTTTGGCTCCGAATCACTCGTTGTCTGTTATCACCTACACTTAAATCAAATTTGGACTCGTCGCTGAAAATAATCGAATTCCACTGTTCTTGTGTCCATGTCCTTCACTATTTACACCAACTTAAGCGATCTTTTTTCTGCCGTTCAGTCAAGAACGGTTTTTCTTTTGTATAAAATGTAGAATTTCTGTTTCAATAAAATACTGGAAAAATTAAATTGGTATGATAACTAGGGTTGTAAATCGAAGGCAAAACATCGATGTTCAACATCGATGTTAACATCGGCACCTTACTATCGATGTTGAAAAAACATCGAAGGAAAAACATCGATGTATCGGAAACATCGATGTTTTATTAATATTAAAAAAAGCTATTTATTTATATTATATAGGTTTTATTTAATAATGTAAAGATAAAATACGAAAAAAGTAACACATAATACACAAAAAGCATTTATTAGATTTTGAAATAGAAATATTCCTTTTTAATAGTAATTAATTTCTCATTAATATTATTATACCCAATATAATAATCCTAATTTGTACCTACAGTCTATTCCAAACGATTAGGCGGAATAACCGTAATTTTCATTTTTGTAATTTGTCATATTGATAAAATTTGATATTTTTTTATATATTGAATTTGACTTTTCCTGAACAAAATGATCAAAAGCTTCAATCAATCGGTAAAGGTAACTAGAATTGAAAATCTAGTTCCGCCTAAACCCAACTTTTAGATTGTCACGAGAAGGGACCTTGCTAGGGTTATTTCATTTTTCACGTTGGAATGTCAAAATTTAAAATTCCAACAATGAAACTATGGAAACGAATGATATATGTCAAATATAATTATTTTTTTTTATATATTTTAATGACAAAAATATAAGCTGTTCACTTTTGTAAGAACACACTAGATCTGGTTATTTTGGTTACTTTTATGGTGTGTTACTGACTTTAAATGTCAATTAAAAATATTCCTTACACTGTTAAACCGACTTTAGGTTGATAAGGTTATGATCATTATAATTAAGATATCATATTTCATTATGACATATGTCAAATGGATCGACATTTTAAAAAAGTGACATTTTTTAATACCAACATGACATACAGCTTCAAAGGTTAAACTATTGAAAACAAAATTCCCTCTTAGTTTGTTCTTACAAAACTGAACTGCTTATATAAATAAATGGGAAATTTGTAATAAGAATGACATATAAATTAACATATAAAAAAATGACATTTTAAAATGATGAAAATAATTTAAAAAATGTTTATTGTAAGTATGATTTACAAATCTTAAACAAAACGGCTGAAAAGCACGATTTAAACAATGAAAGTAACTAGATTACAAAATCTAGTTCCGCCTAACAGTTTGGAACAGACTTTACAAGAAAAATATTTAGATAGAACTTAAGTGTCCGAACATATACTTGTTAGGGCTCGTAGTGTCAAAGGTTGATACAGTAAACTATGCGCCATATGTGATATAGTGATTAATAAAATTTCATTTCATTTCTGTGATGTTTTAAAGGAATGTTAATAAGAAAATAACTTGAAATCAAATAAAAATCTCACATAATATTTTCAATTAAAGTTCAAAGTGTGAAAATATTTCTACAATTTTCTTCTTCTAAAATTATTTGTGATCTTGGAAACCGGATGCCAGAGAAATCAGGGGAGGTAAAGAATGTGAGTTCATCTTGATTATACGTTGCTATTTGACAGAAGACACTAAAAATCAATCTGATGTCCAGTACTATGGCGTTTGCCAATATATACCACACTTCCTTCAGGCCCTCTTACTATATCAATAAAGATCAACTTCCTTCGACTCTTTCCGACCTGCCACATATTTCTACCGAGCAGTTTATATCACAAATTTAGTGAAAAACAAAGCGTCGGCCCTGTCTCAATGAACGCGACTCGCATCTTGATATCTGGGGAATGTTTTCATAAGATTATAGTCACAACAGACCATCAGATTCAAATGAAATGATTAGGATACAATCGAGCCCTTTTCATTTAAGTTATGTTACATACGAGGGTCAATAGAAAAATATGCAATCTGTTATACCTATAGATGATGGTACTGTATTTAACATTTTTGCTGGGTTGTATAACTCCATCTGTCTAGGGCAGCGTTTCTCAAATTTTTTAAAATTTCCGGCGTGGCGGACCCTTTAAAAACTGTTTGTGAGCTCGCGGACCCCTATTAATAAAAAACAAAAAGGAAAAGTACAGTTAATAAAACATTTATCTTGATTAGATGAGTTACGTCCGTAAGTTAGTAGTTATAGTTGAAGGTAATGGGATTCGGACCAGTCAGAAAATAAAAACAAATTTATTAACTTCGCTAACGTTTCGATTTAATTTAAATCTTCATCAGAGCTTAGTTAATAGTCACGAAATAAAATAACAGTTTTAAAATAAATGAAGAACACATCATATTGTCCGGTTATTGAACTCAGAGATGATTTTCAAAATTTAAATTAAATCGAAACGTTAGCGAAGTTAATAAATTTGTTTTTATTTTCTGACTGGTCCGAATCCCATTACCTTCAACTATAACTAAAACATTTATTTTATAAACAATTATGTATCAGAATATTACATAAAATATTACATGCTATGTAATCGTTAAATAACAAATAACAATTTTAATGGGATGGATGCATTCGCTTTGCCTGAACTAATTCTTCTATGTGTGGCTTTGTTTTGGCCAGTGCGACTCTCATGTCATTTGTCGCGCATAATCTATTTCGAGATTTTGTCTTGATACTAAGTAGTGTAGAAAAAGCCGACTCACACTCATAGGTGGTTGTAAATGGAATGAGGACTCTTAGGCCCGGTCTTTCCACCTTCAGTTAAAGTTCCAAGTAACTATCTGACAGATAAGGTTATTTGTACTTCATCTGCTGAATAAATGTCAATACCAGTCAGTGAATCCAATACGTCAGTCTCATTATCCGTTAGATAACTATCCGATAGATACATTTGTATAGAAAGAAGGGATGACATTTACTCAGCAGATGAAGTTACAAATAACCTTATCTGTCAGATAGTTACCTGGAACTTTATCTGAAGGTGGAAAAACCGGGCCTTAAAGCCATCTTTGCAACATCAGGATAGGACTGTGCAGTTCAGTCAGTTATATAATATAAATAAATATGCGTTCGTTTTTCACGGACCCACCGAAATCCCTTCGCGGACCCCACTTTGAGAACCGCTGGTCTAGGGTGTTCAATCTAAGTGTGCCACCATTGCTATCTCGAGAACTATAAGAGTTAGGAGGTTGGTTAAATATGCAAATAAATACAATTTTTCAAGTCTATTACAAATCTATTAACACTTTTTTTTTATGATCAATGGTTCTTCAAATATGGAACCCAACTTTCATATTTTAAATGAACATATTTTTTTATATTTTTGTTCGGAAAGGGATTTTATTCTGAATTCAACGAATACACAGTTTAGTACCCTTACATCACAAAAATGTTGAGAAAAATGTTTATTAAATTGACATTAATTTAAATCAAATCGCACAGGAATCAGCCTGCTATGAATGAAACAAATAAATATCAAAATGTATTGAACAGTTTAGTTCTATGACATACAAGGTGTCTCAAAAGAAATTTTATATTTAGTGGATCGATTAAAAAAAAAAGTAAGCCGTATATAGAAAAAATGTTTATTAATTATTAAAATACACTTTTTGGGGATTTATTTCTTAAAAATAATATCGTCTAAATGTAGACCCTCGCGTTCTCGGCGCTCATTTAATCGAACAGTAAAATTACTTACGACGTCTCGGCAGGTGGACTCAGGGATGGCTGCCATTTCGTGACGGATATTTTCTTTCAAATGCGCCAGTGAAGTCGGTTTATTGGCGTAAACTTTAGATTTAAGATAACACCATAGGAAAAAGTCCATAGGGGTTAAATCTGGACTGCGTGGAGGCCAATTTATGTCACCTCTCCGAGAGATCAATTTGCCTGAGAAAATTTCACGAACACGTGGCAGAGACATATTGGACGTGTGTGAAGTTGCTCCGTCCTGTTGGAACCATGTTCTTTGGTTATAGCCAGGAAAGTTTTGCAGTTCAGGTACCAAGAAGTTGTCTAACATCTCCACATAACGCTCTGAATTCACTGTAACTGCACGCCCCCTTTCGTCTTCAAAAAAGTAAGGGCCGATAATTCCTCGCGCCGACATCGCAGCCTATACAGTCACTTTAGGCGAATGTAGGGGTTTCTGATGTTTGCGTTTCGGATTCGTTGCACTCCAGTAGCGGCAGTTCTGCTTATTTACGTGGCCATTAAGATGAAAATGAGCTTCATCCGAAAACAAAATGTTGGTAAACGTTGAAAATCGCTCAATCACCTGATTTACGAAATTAAGCCTCTGACTGGCATCTTGGGGCTTTAATTCTTGCACCAATTGAATTTTGTAGGTGTGCAGCTTTAGGTCTTTGTGCATAATGCGATGTAATGATGATCTATGCACATTTAAAGCACTTGCGCGCTTCCGAATTGAAAGGTTCGGGTCGTCACGAACAGACTGATTAACATTCTCCACGTTTTCTACCGTTCTTGATGACCTAGGTCGCCCGGATTTTGATTTATCCAGCGTTGTACCAGTCTCTTCAAACTTTTTAACCCAATGTCGAATGAGAGGAATGCTTGGCGCATCATTTAAGTGGCGAAAACCTCGAATACTGCAGAATTTTCTACGCGCTACAGTCGCCGAATCACCGTTTTTGTAAAACTCTCGCACGCATAACGCGCGGTCTGCTCCCGAGAAACGCTCCATAGCGACTGAATTCCCAAGAGGCAGGCTACCGATTGACATAACCCCCACGCCCCTCGGATACGTTGCGTTCACGCAGTAAGCTAAATAAATATAAAATTTCTTTTGAGACACCTTGTAGTACAATTTTGATTATAAATATTGCTCAAAATTGCCTCCATTCTTATTAATACATAATTCAATCCTTAAAAATAAACTATTTCGGAGGTTTTTTCATTTCGCATAAACTGTGTATTCGTTGAGGTCCCTTCTCGCCTAAATCAAAGAAACAGACGTTACCTAATCGTTGGGAACATATTATTTTTTATTATTTTATTATCTATTGACACAAAATGTACTAAATGTATCGGAAAAGTTAAATAGAATTTAATTTTGGGATAGAATAAATCGAATAGATCACCAGATAATCGACCGAGAGTACCTCTTAAGAATTCAGAGTTCCCGTATGAAATTTGCGAACCGAACTACAATTCTCCAATTCTAAGTAGAAAGAGCGTTCATAGACTGTCTGGGAAAATATTTCGTGGATCAACGTATAACAATGTTCCAAGGAATGACAGATTTAAGTTTATTATTTTTTTATTAATCAAATTTTAAATTTTACAAAGAAACTTTGAACAAAGCACAATTCTAATAATTTTGAAACGATGAAATATTTACTGCCTGACAAATGGAATTAAATATAGAATGGTTTAACCTCTGAATTTTAAAATGATTCTTGAAGTCATCTGAGCGATTACATGGTACTGAAACTTCACTGGACAAAGTCTGTTGAAGTTCTGAGGAAGATTATATTAAATAAAAGTAATTTTAGAAAAATAAATACACTTTTTCATTATAAACTCACTAGCTTTCCAATGACCCTGGCAGTAATCAACAAAATCAACTAATTTGTGGGAAATAAAAGCTATTTTCTTGGCTTCCAACTGCGAACCAATAGCTTCTTCGGATGATTGAAGCTCTTTAAAAGCTCTGTGTTCAGTGTAACCAATTTTAACCTTAATTTACAAACCTGATAGTTTTTAAAATGATATTGAAAGTGGTTTCTTTTTAATTATTAAAAGCTGACAGCATTTCAGGTTATTTTAATCGGTTTTTTTGTGAGCAGACTTTTAAAATTTCGACAGATGTCTAACAAGTAACTTGACAGCTCATGATATTATTAGTAGACGCCGAAAGCCTAAAAGCTTATCTTAAACGGATATCATCCGACAGTGACTAATAGTGAATATTAATTCTCACATCCCCAACTAAAATTCCCTAACTTCGGTTTACTAAAGGAAACAATTATAAATTTAGTCATAGCCAGGTTAACACTACGTTTAACGTTGTTTAGATTTATCATGTTTCTGACTACCAAATCAGCAATAGAATCAGAGTAATTAAGCAAGTTAAATATAATTTTTATGGCGGTGTTGGAAGCGTGGTACAAGAAATTTAACCAACAGGATCGCTTTATTTTGAAAAAAAAAAAACGCGTACAGTACGGCGCTTTGTGCGATCGCACAGTAAACGACATCGCCAGAATGGCATTCGAGTGGAACCCTCAGGGAAGCCATCCTCTGTATCCACATGGAGGAGAACAATACATAAAGAACTAGATGTCCACGGAACTACCTGGCTCCAGGTGAAGAGGCTTGCTCTGCACAGAACCCGATGGCGCGAGTTTGTAAAGGCCCTATGCTCCAGCGAGGAGATCTAAGACACAATATGATATATCGTCGTTGGTTCTGCAGATAGAAGTTCTACCAAATTCATGTTTTTGGCAGAACCTATATTTTTAACCTCCTATGTAAAATAGACATTTTAGCAATACTGCAATAAAAAATTCTCTGAAAAATAAAAAAAAAAAAAATAATACGATTTTCGAAGTTAGCTCTTCTTTGATAGAAGCAAGAGAATCCAATTCGTCTCTGTAAACAATTCCAAGTCAACACATCTTCCACTCGATTCGGTGTTCCACAAGGGTCTTTTCTGGCAGCATTACTATTTATAAATAAATAAATAAATAAATCATTTATTAATTAGCACGAAGCTTATTATATACGTAAACGACTTTCCATCCGCTGTAAATAATAAATGTGTATTATATGCTGATGACACTAACATAATAGTGACATCTAATTCCTTAGAAAGTACGATTACCAAAAATAACGCAGTTGTTAACAAAGCCAAACTGTGGTTCATCAAACGGCCTCATCTTAAATGATAACAAAACTCAACACCTCCTATTTGCATTAAAAACCATAATTTTAACAACCCAGATTTCGTAAATTTCTTGGGTGTTCATCTCGACCCCACCCTCAAGTGGCATCATCACGTTAGCTCCCTATCCAATTAATTATGTAGCACTGTATATCTATTAAGAAATCTTATGGCCTCAGTTTCCAGAGAAATTTTTCGCATTACTTATTTTGCATTGTTCCAGTCGCAAATATCTTATGCCATTTTAGCCAGGGGACATTCTTCTGCGGCAGAAATAATCTTTTCCTTACAACGACGAGCTGGAAGAATTCTGGCCGAAGTCTCTTACCAAAGCGACTGTAGGCTTTGTTTCCCTGAACTGGAAATTATGACACTGCCTTCTCTATTTATTTACAATTCCCTATTGTATGCGCACAGAAACTTCAATGAACTTGTAACACATGAGCAGGTACATAAAAACACTCGAAATAAAGGCAAAATCTATTCAACCTATTTATGACTCCAAAAATCAAGAAATAGTACTAACTATTATTCAGTAAACTTCATGAATTTACTTCCTGATAATTTTAAATCTGATTGGTTTAATACTTTTAAAAATAAAATAAAAAATTTTTAATAGACAATCCATTTTATTCTGTCAATGATTACTGGTCTTATAAATTTTAACGAGTTTACTAGCTAGTCTCTCTGAACTCTTGTTTTAATATTTAGTGCTATATTTATTTATTTTCTTTTCTATTTTAAATTATTATTTTGTGAATATTATTTGTAATTACGACTGACTTTAAACAATTTATGTATTGTAACATAGTCAATAAATTATATTATTATTATTAAAATAATCTTTATTTATCTTCATCTAACCATCTATATACAGAAAAATACATAGGAGTTGTTTTCCGGTATCAGGAGACATGTTATATTCCTTTATTGCTTACTTTCTTGTGATTCCTGGAAAGATTCTTTTTCACATACGAAATATTGTAGAACCTAGGACGATAGGTTTCTCTTGTTCTTTCTATAATTTCAGCAAACAATGATAATAAAAATCCCAAATATGTGCAATTAGAAAGTGCTTTTAAAGCAAACGATGACCAATACTTTTTAAATTATCAAAAAAAAAAGCCGACTGTTGTGACATTTTACTGTTAAAAGTCTCAAAATAACTTCAACAGCTTCCAATTTAAAATCAAAATAAAAACACAAACGTATTGCGTTTGCATACGCATCTACTCGGCACGCAATATAAACAGGAAACACTCCATAACGAAGCAAAGCACACACGAACAGACCCACACATAGACAGAAACACGCACATACATATATATATACTCATACATATGCACGGACATACTGAGTTGAGAGGAGTTTAAACAAATAAGGCCAAAATGTCAGCAAATATCTGCATTAGCGCTTGTTCACGTTAGTGAATTACTATCGATTATGTTGGATGTAAAGGGGAAAGGGATGAAGGCTATAGCAAACACAATCCCTATGTTGATTTGGGATTCGATAGTGGATTTGATATAAACTTATCATTGATCGGGCAAACATGACATGACGATTGTTAGATCATAGATTGTATCACGAACCTTAACAACCTGTGATAAGTCGCCGTAGATTATTATCAAGATAGGTTAAACGGTAAATAACAACCCAGGCGCACACCCATGATTTTTTTGAGGAGGGCGGCTTAGAAGATGAAATTGTTTTATAGTGGCAGGGATCGGGAAATTACTCGGGAACAAGTACTGACCAAAAGCATTTTACCTTCCAAAATGCAAGCTAAAAAAGGTCCTTATTTCCCAAAATACAGTTATTGAACAAAACTAAAAGGTACTCAGTTTTAACTGAGTACCTTTATTGCAATTTATTATTATAAGACAAGTATTGATCGAAAATAAAAGTTCCTTGCTTTAAAAATACAAGTGTTGGCAAAAAAAGAAGTCACTTACAAAATATCAATGATGACAAAAAAAAAAAACAAAAAGTCCGTGAGTTTTAGAATTCAAGTGTGTTCCTTAAAAATACTAAAAATAATTGTTTTTTCCACCAAGAAAGAAAAACAGTACACAAGAAAACCAGATTATTCTTAACTGGTACTATAACAGTCGCTATTGAGCAGTGCTATCAGAAATCAACCATGCCAGGATCAGAACTGGTTCCAAAAAAGGAACTGATTTTAGATTACCCGGTTTCTAAAATCCAACCCTAGTACCGAGTAACCGGAACCGGGTACTTGGAACCAGTTATACAGAACAAGGTATATGTTCTCGGGTATCCGCAAAAATAAGTGAAGAGCTAAAAAAAATTGTGAATAAATATTAAATGCATTTACTTGCGACAGACTGAAAAATGTATGTTAAGTGTGAATTTTTAGACATTTCAGGGTTTTGTAGGTATTTAATAAGTGTAAGAAGTAAACAACATGACGGATGTTTAGGACAACATTTTTCCTATAACCACATGAAAATTAACAGTTTTTTTTATGTTTATTTTTTACTCATTATTTGAGTACTAAGAGTTTCCATTTAATTTTTTTAAACTCAATTTAATTTGCGAAAATTTCGTCATAATAATATATAAACTAAAATATCCCAGCGATTTTTTCTGCATTTGCTTCGTATTTGTCTTTATTAATTTAATAAGATAGATTGATAGTCTACGTCTTTAGAAGTTGTTTTGATACCACCCAATATATATTTTTTAAATAATAATTTTCTTTAACGACACAAAAAATTCTATATTTTTCGAAACACTAATCTGATCAAAAATTCCTGTTTATTACGGTTTACATCATTGTACATTACTGAGATTTTTTGTAGAATTTCAGATCAACCTTTCTGGGAAATTGCGTGTGGGACAAAAGAATTTAAACATATTTTTGGCGAAAATTCCATTTAAATGATTTTTCAAAAATAAAAATTTGCTTGTTTATCCACGCATTAAGGGGTATAAGGGGTTTTTGTCTTTCTGAAGTTTTCCTAATAATTTGTAGTGTTATTTATGGGTTCGTCCTTTATACAACTCAAAGAATAAATAAATAAATAAATAAATAAATAAATAAATAAATAAATAAATAAATAAATAAATAAATAAATAAATAAATAAATAAATAAATAAATAAATAAATAAATAAATAAATAAATATATATTCTTTGAATATATATTAGTATAATCATTTTTTTTTTCCCACGATGTCTTTTTCTCTCAATAGCTTTCTTATATGTGGGTCAAAGAGTTGTACAAGCAACTTTCTACGTTCAACCGTTTGGCTATAATTTCTACCGTACAGATAGACAGATAGACAAGCAGAGAGGCAAAATAGTTAGGAAGACAGACAGACACATGAGTGACGTTATATGGGTTTTTTGTTGGTCATACCTAAAAAGGGATGACGGATGGAAATGATAAACAAAACAACGAATGACGAATAAAGTGAAAATGGTATTCGGAAATACGAAACCGGGTATTCCGAACTGGGTTACTCGAAAATTACGAACACGGATTTACCCAAAAACCAGAACCGGGCACCCAAAAATCAATTTCGGTTCCCAGTCGTACTATTTAGCAATCTCTAACAGTGCTCAAGAAACGAAACTACAATGTGAAAATTTCTGTAGTTTAAGATAAAATCTATCTCGATTTTAATAGTTTTTACATTCATTTTCCCAGGTTAATCAAAGTTTTCTTCATTACTAATTCAATAACATGAATAATATAAATCGTTCATGTATATAAAAATTAATAAAGCAACAAAAATAATTAAATATTTATATATTGAGCATGTTTAAATGAAACACGCTAGTTTAGTGTCAATAACTTTTATTTCAAAACAGTACATAAATACCTTAACTTCAAAATTAGCTTTCAGCAAACATAAGAATCGAACTAGTGCAGGAACACACGCAAACAAACTTTCCAAAACTTATATTGACAACATTCTTCAAAAATGTGCCATGAAACTATATTGTCGTTAGCGTGATTTTTTAACTCATTATAAGTTAGAACTATGTTTAATGTACTATTAGGAATATTAGCTAACTCACGTTTATTAACGTGGATACAAATTTTAGTTGGATTTCCCAAAAACAAGCCGTATCCAAAGGGGTGAAACATAATCAGACCAATTCTGTAACTCTGTTACTATGATAATAGTTACTAAATTCGTCACTATGGGCAAAGTCAGTTACTATCATGAATGAAAGTCATTGTATTTTTTATAATATTTTATGTTGTAGTAACGTTATTACACAGTAACTTTTTACAGAATTGATCTGATTGTTTCAAACGAAAATAAAGCAATAGTTCCTCCTTTATTTCCCTTGTCATTGTTACACATTTTAACCCAGTGTGTACAGTTCGAGGATGTCAGGAAGAGGTTAGGCCTTTGCTATGATCTGTCAGTTGCTTTAAGTGACGGCAGAGTTCTTATGGACAGGCTGATACTCTTCCTGAAGGACGTATCACACTAGAACACTATCCAAGTTTTAATTTTGTAGGTTTTTTTCAGGATCCACGTCTTTAGGTTTTGACTTATCACACAGTATTTGAATAATATTTAAGACCTGGAAATTTTTTATTTGCGCATGCGTACATTGTGACAGTTTTAATTTGAAAAGTTTATTGGTGAGGTTTTACTAAATTAATTAGTTGTTCTTCCAAAATCTTTTTTTTTTAATATTACATTCTAAATTAACAATTATACAACAAACTAACCTCAACGTAAAAAAAAAAAACAAAGACGCAAAACAGCTAAGAGCGAGAGGGCATCAGTTGGCGCACGCGCTTTTTGACAAACCTGGATAAATAGACACAAGAATTGAAACTTGTTCCATTTGCCTAGTCTTTAAAACCTAGGTTTTTAGGGTTTTGTAGGTATGACCAAAAAACCCTTATACCGTCATTTTGTCGTCTGTCTGTCTGTCTGTCTGTCTGTCTGTCTGTCTGTCTGTCTGTCTGTCTGTCTGTTCGGTAAAAATTGTAGCCAAACGGCTAAACCTAGAGAGTTGAAATTTGGCATGATTGTACAACTTTTTGACCCGCACATAGGAAAAATACTAAAACATCTAAAAAACATATCCCCCTAAAAATATAAACAAATATGTGCTCATCGAAAAAAAAAATATTTTTTTTAAATTCTGAGTAGGGTATCAAATGAAAGCCCTTAGTACGTGGATTAACGATCAAAATTTTATTTTTGCAAAATAAATTATTTTGACGAGATTTTTGCCAAAATTGTGCAAAAAAATTTTTGTCCCACACCCTGTAGCCCAGATGGTTTAAACTAAAAATGTGAAAAAATTCTAAGTAATGTATATTGGTGTGAACCGGAATAGTACAACAGGAATTTTTGATCAGATTATGTTTTCGGAAAATAATGCATTTTTTGTGTTTTTAACCAAAATATGTTAAATATTTAATTCGCTATGTAACCAAGTTCAGACGTCAGCGCTGATAGCGATGTGTGTTTAGTCATTGGTTTTCTAATTTGCTAAACACAGTTAACTTGCAAACTAGAGTTCGAATCCTGTCAATTTTAATTTTTTTTTTTTGCAGTTTTCTTTTGTTTAAATTATTTAATATTAAAAATTAAAAAATTTAACAGTAAAAATTCTAGCTATATTTTGGCAAATGTTGCATATAATTTTTAAAAGCGTAAATTTAATAACCAGTGGGAAGTGTTGAAATTATAATTTAATTCTGTTTGATGTATACGAAATCAGAGGGCGTGGCTAATGATTTAAGCAACCAATAGAAGCCATAGGCGCAATTTTCAAAATCTTAATGAACCTTGCTATGTAAAAAAAATACTGCACATATTTAGAAACTTAAATAATGGTATTAGGCATTCGAATTAAAATTCATAAAAAAATATTTTGACATAAAATTTGTTTTGGCATCCCAAATAATCATCATTCAGTTATTAAATACCTGCAAAACCCTGCAATGTGTGAAAATTCACACTTCACATCAATTTTTTTTCATACTATCACACGCAAATGACTTCGATTCCAATGTAAAAACTTTAATTTTCCAAGTCAAGACGTTAGTATTAACTCTAGTGTGATAAAGCCTTGAGAGAATCGAACTTACTGTTCTATGTGTGAAAAATTGCCCATATTTTTAATGCGTTTTATTATTTTCTGTGATTTACGATGGTAATTGGTCTTTTTACAGACTGTTGCCATCACCCTGCACCTGTTTAATTTTTTTCAACAAACATACAGGCTATTCCAAATGATTAGGCGGAACTAACTGGAATTTTAATTTTTGTAAGTTGTCATTAGCTATCTTTTTATATATTGAAGTTGGCTTTTCCTGAACAAAATGATCAAAAGCTTCAATCAACATGTAAAAATGACTAGATTGGAAAATCTAGTTCCGCCTAATCGTTTGGAATAGACTTTGTCTTATTTATTTGTGTTTGTCCGTGCAAGGTTTGCTTAATTGAGTATGTGTATAAGATTTTAATTATTTATTGTTTAATGTATTATTGTATATATACTCTAGTCATTTAGATGGGCTGTGCTTAGCGCAAATAGTCATCGTTGCTGTTTGCAAAATAGAAATAACAAATAACCACCGCGATCACCAGAATTCGCGGCGAGTTGTCCTAAATCGATCTAATAGGCCTGTTTATGTCATTTCAAGCTATTTATTACTATCAACTGCAAACTCTTTATTTTAACGAATTATATAATTAAGTTATTTTAACGCAATCCTAGGAATAATGCCACTGCTAGTAATGAATCGATGAAAATGATACTTTGAGCAGACCTATTATTTATTTTTATTTATATATATCCAACCACGTTTAAAGTCGACGATGGTGCTTCGCTAGTAGCTAAATAGCTACTTTAAAGTCCTACGAGAATGAGATCGTTAATGGCTATAGAGCTCGATACGAGAAGTGAAAATTCTTCTGCATATACAACAAAAGTCAGCTACTGTGTCCGATATTCTTTGAGCACATTGTTTTCTTCTCTTTCTAATGATCTTTGCACGTTCGATCCTTTACTTCTCAAAGATATTTATTGCTTCAGAAATCAACTTTCTTTAAGCAGGACGATTTGTAGCTGTTTTTTGATATTTTTATTTATTATTTAATATTTCACAGGTTGAAGGACAGTTTTTCCTCACTTTACCATTCTATTCCATATTATTCTTATTGTTTGGTTTGTTGAGACAAAAATATAGTAGGCGTTTGAAAAAAGCCAAGAAGTTGTTGAAAAAACCAAATATGAGAACTGAGAGTTCTCCGAATTTTTGTTAAGTATCAAAGAGACAATTTTAAAGAAAAAAAAAAAAAAGAAAATAGGCAAAAATCCACTTACAAATTTTGATCTAGCTCGAAGGACTTTATTTTAAAAGAAACTAAAAATATAAAAATTAGGTTTGTGTGTTTTCTGCCAGTCTAAAAATATTGAAATGTTGTCCACTGAAGCTCATCAATACTTACAATTATTATTATTTCGTATGGCATTATGTCTGTCAGAGATTTTCAGCTCGCGTCTAGCATTCCTTGCTATAACTCAATGACTACTTTTGAGAAGACTGAGTAGGATTACGATTGCAAAGGCCAAGACTTTTTTGTCCGTACTAGTAATCGATTTCACGATTCCACACTTACAAAGCGAGTGCGCTAACCACTACGCTACTGCAACCACATATTATCCTTATTGCATATCCTATCTTCTACTTGCCTCTAATTACAATAGACAAGGATGACTCAGGATATCTTCCTAAAATATAGGACACTGAACTAAAAAGCGCTAGGCGAGATATATTTAACTTGAATAGATGTTAATATATGGTGTGATAGAAGTCGGAGACGGCATTGGGGATATTTTTACCGACTCCGAATCCACCAGCATCAAAATTGCTTCCGACTACCATGTCACCCTGCTTTGTACCTACGTACATGTTAGTTTGAAAAAATATGGGCAAATAGGCGTCAAATATCCTACAATTTTGATACTATAGGGCCTATAGTACAGTAGCCTGTAGTATAGGCTATTCCAAACGTTTAGGCAGAACTAACTGGAATTTTCATTTTTGTAAGTTATCATGAGCTCTCTTTTTATGGTTTTAAGTAGGCTTTTGCTAAAAAATATTATCAAAAGCCTTACTTTATCTGTAAAAGTAACTTCTTCTTCTTTTTAGAGGGCCATGTTCGATGCTCTGAACTGAAAAGTTTGTATTGAACATACTCCGAGCGTAGGGGATTTCCCCGCATACCGTTGTGTTTTGTGTGTTGCCTGTATATAACACAATCGTATGGGACCTACAATTTATTATCGTGGAATCCGAACCACTAATTATTTTGGGGAAATTTTATAAGGGCTTTTACCTCGGTGGTTTCCCGATGCCTTCCGAGGAAAAAACGGTTGAAATAAGGAAATGTAAGGTGTTTTGCCGGTACCGGGGAATGAACCCTGGCCCGCCGCTCAGTAAGTCCACACACTAACTAAATGAGCCACGACCTTTCTCAAAAGTAACTAGAATTGAAAATCTAGTTTCGCCTAAACCAAAGAAACATACTTTACAAGTTATTATAACCGTACGAGTCTTTTTGATACTTAATAATGCATTATCCTCCACTATTTAAAGATAATAAATTTAATCGATAAACAAACATTTAACATGTCATTGACACTAGTTTTTCTGTTAATGTTGTGTTACAGATGTAAAACATGCCATTACTTCTGTTATGTTTGTTTAGCTTTTTACTTAACACGACAGTTTATTTCTTTTCCTATTGTTTTATTGACTGTTTTATTTGCTTTTGTATTTATACAGTTCTATACATTCGTATTAAATGCCTCAAGCGAAACACGATTTGAAATTTGTTAGCAAAAACTTGTACACAAATATAATATTTATTATTTTTGCGAATAAAATTGTGCGAAAATATATATTTTTTTGTGTACAATCATTTAAAGCTAAAACATGTGAATGAAGCTCTGTTTTTATTATGTTGTACAATACTTGCAAATATTAGTTTCGACGTTTTAAAGTCGGTAATAATGATGACAATAACCGATCACGCTTTGGAAAGCCGCGAAGATTTAAGGCCGATGTTTTGCTAACTTTATTTAATGAAAACAGTATTAAATGCAAGAAGAACAAGATTGTTTTTGAAGCAACATTTTCGAGGAGTTTGCATGAAATGGAAAAATTAAGAAGCTTTGAAACTAGTTTAATCGGAACACAGTATTGCCATCCAGCTGAACACATGAATTTGGTGCTTACCAACAATGTAAGAGGTATTTTTCTTCAAAAAGTTTAATTCCTTGTAATTAGGGATACTAGTAAGTTATCTATACTTTTCTTTCTATACTAGTATTTTAGTACTCGATACTTCTTGTTTCGATATTTTACTGGTATTGATATTTTTACTGGTACCGGTGATAATTTTTACAGGTAATATTTGTATAGTAATATGAATCAGCGATCCTAGCGGTGAATCATGGTATTTGATATTAAGGAGTGTCTTCCAGTTTTTGACAAGCGGAATCTCTATGTCTAAAATCATTTACTACAGATAGCAGCACAAGATGAAACGTTTCACGAGCGAATAAAAATAATTAGGCGCGAATTTAAATAATTATGCGTCAATTTCAAATCGGTAAATTATTATTTTGGTAATTTACTGCAATTTACAGCACCATATAATAGTAAAATTCGAATTTTGTAATACTAACCAATATTTTAATCGTAGCCGCTATTTTTAATACAAATAAATAAGATAAAAAGTCTGTTCGAAAAATTGAACAGATGCAGGATCGCCAGAGGCTGTAAAGGGACCAATTAATTTTGAATATCACAGTCAAGAAATAGAACATATTAAAATAAGGTGCAAAACTTAACATATAAAACAGTAATTTCGATTCTCTCAGGAAGAGTATCAGTCTGTCCATGAGGACTCTGTCGTCACCTAAAACAACTGACAGTTCATAGCACAGGCCTAACCTTTCCCTGATATCCTCGAACTATACACACTAAATTTAAATGTGTAACACAGACAAATCTTTGTTACACGTCTCACATATAGGAGACTTTTCGCCTCGAAGGATGTGTCCATGGGTCCACTAACAGTGACCTATACAGAGACGTGTGATGGCGGTTTCCTCCCTGCGGTTAATCCTGCAGGAAGGACCCCCATGGTTTAATGTCTCACGTATAGAAACCTGTTCACCTCAAAGGAGGTATCCATGGTCCACCAACAGTGTTCTATATGGAGGCGTGTGATGGCGGTTTCTTGCGGTTAATCCTGCCGGAAGAATTCCATGGTTTAATGTTACCCTTAATCTGTCTTAAATTAATATCCTATATGCTGCTCCATTCATTCTGCCATCTAAAAGATGTTTCAAATGATTCTGCGTCATCTGGAAATATGAAACCAAAAATGAATAACTTTTTGGGCAAAGCGTTCGGGCAAAAACTAACTGGCTAGAGCAGAGGTTCTTAAACTTATGTAGTCCGAGGACCCCCTCTTGAACATATTTGTTTTGCGAACCCGCTCCCAATCCTAGGCATTTTACGTCGTTCTTGAGACTTAATTTCTGGCTCAATAATCTCATAGGCACTACGTTATAATAAATATAGGTAAAAATGTATAACTGGTTATTTTAATAAATGGTCTTCCGCATTTATATATATGAACATTTTTATTAGCATATAGGATAAAAAACATAAAATGAATAAAAATAGTAGTAAAAATAATTAAAAAAGTTACAAATTATAATACGTTAAACTCATACAAACATTTCTTGGTCAAATATTGGTCAAATTAGATCTTATTGTTTAGTTATGTCAATAACTAAAGGTAGCAACAAATACAAAAAGTCTTGATCATATAGGATTCTTATTAAATGAGTTAATTTAAATAAAAGCGAAAAGTTGGGGGATGTAAAGTTGATTTCAAAATTGTTTCGCGGACCCCTAAGGGTCCGATGACCCCCGGCAATGGCTACGCGAACCCCAAGGGTCCGCGGACCCTAGTTTAAAAACCGCTGGGCTTGAGCTCTCTATCGATAGAATCTAAAATTTAATCTAAGCCAAAATTTATGTGGATATTGCGAACAAATGATAATGTCTATCTATCTATAAGCGAGGTGATTTCAAAAAAAAAAAAGGGCTTTTGAAACGATTAATAGACAATTGCTATTAAATAAATTAAAATTATATGGTATACAAGGTGGAGCTTTGCAATGGATAACCAATTACTTACAGGGCCGTAAACAAGCCGTAGTTTGGAATGGGGTTAGTTCTGAACTGTTACTAAATAACCATGGAGTGCCACAAGGGAGTGTATTAGGGCCATTATTATTCCTTTGTTACATAAATGACATTGTTGATTGTTTAGAAACTGCAAAAATTAAACTTTTTGCTGATGATACACTAATTTATGTAGCAGGTGAAGACCCTTCGAACATCTTTAGGGTAATGAATATGGAACTGGCTAAAATTAATTCTTATATGATAAGAAACAAATTAAAAATAAATGTAGGGAAAACCAAAGCTATGATCCTTGGTTCCCAATTACACGAAGTGCATCTTTCAGGACTCTCATTAAAATTAGAAAACGAACATATAGAAATAGTAAGTGAAATGAAGTACTTGGGTGTAATTTTGGATAATAAGCTGAAATTTAGTAATTACGTAGATTATTTAGTTTAAAAAATTTCTAAAAAAATAGGAGTCCTACGTAGAATTTCAAAAAATTTAAGCTTGTTCTCCAAAATTCTTGTATACAATACTATTATACTGCCTAATTTCAGCTATTGCAGTACTGTACTATTTCTTTGCAATGATAAAAGCATTAGTAAGCTTCAGATACTCCAAAATCGTGCCATGCGTATCATACTGGGTTGTAGTAGATACACTGCCATAAATTTTATGTTGGAGTGTCTTGAGTGGCTTAGTATTAGACAAAATATTAAATACAATGTATTAACTTTTATATATAGATTGGATAAAGGGTTATTGCCGGACTACCTGACAGATGACATTGTTCGCGGAAGTGATGTGTATGGATATAATACGAGAGCGAGAACTAACCTGCGCATTACTAAAAAAGCTAAAGTAGCTACAATGAGCAATGTGTTTGACAGAGGCTTGGTACTCTATAATGGTTTGCCTAGCGAAATTAAAAGCAGACCTTTTAATATGTTTAAAAGTATGCTTAGGAAATATCTAAAAAATGACGGTGGGCGTATGTAACGAAGTCAATATTATGTATTGTTATTTTTTAAGAGTATGATTGAGCATACTTTCTTAGGTTTATTGTTTTTTGTTTAAATTTGGATATGTAATGGTGTTATATGATAGTTTAGTTATTAAGTTTTGTTTTTGCGATATTTTGTAAATTAATGTATTTTCTATTGAGCCATGGGCTCTATTAAATAAATTATTATTATTATTATTATTATCTTTCGTATTGTAGTTTTCTAGTCGTAATTAGATCAGTTAAAACTAGTATTAAATTTCAACTTTTATTTATCTTGATCCATATTTCACAACTAACAAGAGAATAATTCTAAAGCAAATATAATAATATGAAAGAAGTAGCAAGGTATCATAAACATATACCAAGACTAATCTAAGTTAAAAATCATGCATTTAACAATTTCCTACATTTTTTCTCATAAACTCGAAACCCCTATAAACTCAACAATATATTAGCTGATTTAACGTTAAAGTTATATAAAGCAGCACTCCATTATTCTAGACATAACTTATACTGGGATAGGTGCAGATACAATCGGTCCATTTTTGTTCTAAGCTAAATAATATATAGCTAAAAAGAGTTTAATGACAAAATTTTATGACCTACGCGAGCATTTTAAAGATATATGCGCTTGAATATAAATATAACAAGGGTAGTATGCAATATGTATGCAAGTTGAATCTCCCTCAGCAGCTAGAATTGAGCGATGAGGCTGCTACAACTCCGCCCGACAGAATAAGATTAAGAAATGATGAAGAAATATTAGCTACGTTCGACCATAAAGGAGAAACTAGGAGAAACCGTGGTCGAAACATTTTGCGTAAATGAACTAGATTTATCTTGAGATTGGAAGAAAAGAAAAACAATTCAAGTTTTCGGAGGGTTACATCTCAGGTAGGGGAGGATTTTTACCTTAGATTTATGATTATTTTTTTGAAAAAGTTCGAGGGTTTCTGAACTTTTGTATTTATGAATGGGTTGGAAAGTAATTGCTTTTTTTGTAACAGTAAAATTGAGAAAAAATCTGTCGCAATGTCAGCCCACATGAAATTAAACACAGACATTTTGCCTGAACTTGTAAATGCGTCTTGTTAGAATGGTATTTCGCTCCACACATATTGAACAAATCTATTGGTCTAGAACAGTGGTATTCAACTTGTGTTCCGCGGAACCCCAGGGTTCCGTGGGACGATTTCAGAGGTACCGCAACTTTAATTAAATGGTTTTATTCTGTTTTTTTAATGACTCTTTGCTTGGATGCAATGATTTTGGTAAAATTTGAAAATTGAATAACTTTAAATCTGAGGGTGCTACAGATTTCTTAATCGCCATTTTCGTCATCAGTAGGTCATATTTCTTCCAAAACAGCTAATTTTACTCGACAAAAAATTCAAATTTGTTGAGTAGTGATTATTATTTACTTCTTATATCACCTTCCATTTAAATATGTACTTTATACTGTATTATTTGATTTTATGTTTATAATGATTGCTAATAAATGTTTATGCTAAATAAATAAGTAAGATTCAAAACAGCATATTGCTTATTATTCGATTAAATTTTTATTTATAATTTGCATTAAAATTTTTAATAAAAGTCATTCGTTTCCATGGTTTTACTATTGGAATTTTAAATTTTCCCATACCAACATCAAACATGAAGGTCCCAAGCAAGGTCTTTCTCGTGACAACCTTAAAGGACGAAATTCCCATTTAGTTCCGCCTAAACGTTTGAAATAGCCTGTACAGCCTATTCCAAACACCTTGATTCTAGCCTGATTTAGTCGTTTAAAAGTAAGCTCGTGACTACTTAAAAATTCCGTTTAGTTCCGCTTAAAGCAAAGAAATTAACTGTATTATACCACAGTGAAATTTTATACATATAAGCAGTTCAGTTTTGTAAGAACAAACTAAGAGGGAATTTTGTTTTCAATAGTTTGTACCTTAGAAGCTGTATGTCATGTTGGTATTAAAAAATTTCACTTTTTTAAAATGTCGATCCATTTGACATATGTCATAATGAAAAATGATATCTTAATTATAATGATCATAATCTTATCAACCTAAAGTCGGTTTTACAGCGTAAGGAATATTTTTAATTGACATTTAAAGTCAGTAACACACCATAAAAGTACCCAAAATAACCAGATCTAGTGTATTCTTACAAAAGTGAACAGCTTACAGTCTGTTTCAAACGCTTCGGCGGAACTAAATGGGAATTTCGTTCTTTTAGGTTGTCACGACAAGGGACCTTGCTTGGGTTATTTCATTTTTCACGTTGGAATGTCAAAATTTAAAATTACAACAATGAAACCATGGAAACGAATGACATATGTCAAAATTAAATTATTTTTTTTATATATTTTAATGACAAAAAAATAAATAAATGGGAAATTTCTATTAAGAATGGCACAAAAAATCAAAATATAAAGAAAATGACATTTTAAAATGATATTAACCTTAACCAAAAAATGTTTATTGTAAGTATGATTTACAAAGCTTAAACAAAACGGCCGAAAAGCACGATTTAAGCGATGAATGTAACTAAATTGCAAAATCTAGTTCCGCCTAAGCGTTTGAAACAGACTGTATATAATTTTAATTTCGCTAATAAATTGCGTTCACTTGTAAGGGCAAACCAGATCTGGTTATTTTGGTTACATTTACAGGCTATTCCAAATGATTAGGCGGAACTAACGGGAATTTTTACTTTTGTAAGTTGTTATTAGCAATATTTTTATATATTGAAGTTGGCTTTTCCTGAACAAAGTGATCAAAAGCTGCAATCTATCTGTAAAAGTTACTAGATTTGAAAATCTAGTTCCGTCTAAACGTTTGGAATAGCCTTTATAGTGTATTACTGACTTTAAATGTCATTTAAAAATATGCCTTACGCTATAAAACAGACTTTAGATTAATTGGTTATGACCATTATAATTAAGATATCATTTTTCATTTTGATATGTGTATGTCAAATGAAATAACATATTAAGAAAGTTAAATTTTCTATCATTTTTCAATTCCAAAATGACACAATTTCAAAGGTGCTAACTATTGAAATCAAAATTTATTCTTAGTTTTTACAAAAGTGAACAGCATATATTTCGGTTTACTATTCTATTAATATTGTCGATTATGCTGTATAATAATAGGAGATGCTTTGATATTCCATGGGATTTTATCTTTTTTTAGATACTCTGACCACCCGATTCAACTATGATGTAAAAGAAAACTTGAAAGTATACTTCTATTAAAACAAATAGTAGGTATTGGTATAATTAAAAAAGTATGAAAGGAACAAGAAGTTATTTTAAAATTCACCTGACATTAACAGATATAAATGAATTACGCATAGTGACTTGCAAAGCGTAATGTGTAGGTAGAATATTTCAACATTTAACGGAAATATAAAAGAGGGACAAAAGGTTAAAAATGACGTTTGAATTGAAAAAAACTCTTTGCCTTTAGAAAACATATTTCAGCAGCTTTAATTGATCAAATGGAACTGGTGTAACTAAAACACGATATACGATCACTTTTCAAACATGTTACTTGCATAAAACACTTTAAAGTGAACAAATGCGGTTTTTATTAAATACGATATGAGAAGTAAAACGACATCCAGCCTTGGCACTTTGTAGCGAAGCTTTTTTGTTAAATGTAACAAATTTTTCAAAGTTTCTTTTGCATTCATTTGGTTTGGTAGTATTCGTAGCAAGCCCGTTGAGACGCAATCACAAGTATCTCCATCAGAAGTAGACATTGAGTAATTGCTAAGTCTCAAGTTAAATCCCACTGCGAATTTTCTCACTTCGACGTCAAAAAGGATTCCCGCTTCCCGTCTTTGTTCAATCCATGTCAGACTTTTCAAGTTCACCCTTTACGTCACGTCCGTTATATTTACAGTGCTGTTTAACCACTTATGCGTACCCAGTACAGTTCATGTTCGGTCCTATATTGATTATGGTTCAAGTGGAGCTACACTGGCCAGCACATCAAACTTAGTTAATTCATCATACATGAAGTAGATCTCTCGAGCGGTCGGTACAGGGACTGGACTAAACCGAACCATCTACCCTGGACTGTGCGTCGAGTGGCCGACACCGAGCTCGATCTCTCGGTATGGTAACGAACATGTTGGGTGGGCCAGAACTCTATTCAAACATGTGTTACTCCCGACTGATTTATGACGTACATAAACGATGTTCAAAGCGCGCTCAGATAAATCTCTAAATAAAGGACAGGGTGTGACCGATGTTACATATATATGTATCACACACCGATATAGAAAAATGATCAGTTGCTTTTGTCTCAAGTAAAGCACACACCAAGATATATTGGAGGAGTTAATGGATGAGTCAAAGTCATTGCGGACTAAAATAATAATATGTAAAAGGAAAACAATTAACAGAAAACGAAAGTGTAAAATAGTGATTCTACATAAGGAAAAATTTTCTACGCGTGTTATAGCGAGAAGAATAAAGTAATGGGTGTTTTTTTTAGAGGTATAGAACTTTAAATTGCAATAAAACAACGATGGATTATTCGATTGACATGAATTTTTTTTTATTCGAAAGATAATCTTGTGGCATTACATTTTAAATATGATTTCTGGCATATGACCGCCACGGCTGGCTCGGATGTAGTCCAATCTGGACGTCCAATTTTCGATGACTTTTTCCAACATTTGTGGCCGTATATCGGCAATAACACGGCGAATGTTGTCTTCCAAATGGTCAAGCGTTTGTGGCTTATCCGCATAGACCAATGACTTTACATAGCCCCACAAAAAGTAGTCCAGCGCTGTTAAATCACAAGATCTTGGAGGCCAATTCACAGGTCCAAAACGTGAAATTAGGCGGTCACCAAACGTGTCTTTCAATAAATCGATTGTGGCACGAGCTGTGTGACATGTTGCGCCGTCTTGTTGGTATGATTTAATGTAATGCCACAAGATTATCTTTCGAATAAAAAAAAATTCATGTCAATCGAATAATCCATCGTTGTTTTATTGCAATTTAAAGTTCTATACCTCTAAAAAAAACACCCGTTATAATCAGTCAACAAATTTGTTATAACAGAGCAAATAATTCGTAAAAAAGGCACAAGGCACAGGAAAGAATTAAGTGACCGGACTGATTTTTAAAGGTGTTTTTATTGAAATAGAATTACAATTCAATAGTGTCTCCCTCAAAATAACTTCCTTGGGAAGCCACACAGCGCTGGAGACGGTTCTTCCAATCTTCATAGCAGTGCTGGAACTCGGATACTGGAATAACTTTCAGCTGGTCGGTTACAGACGTTTGAATGTTTTCGAGTCTCCCAAAGTGACGTCCCTTGAGGTGATTTTAAAATCTTGGGAAGAGGAAAAAGTCACAAGGACTCCAGTCAGGCGAATAAGGAGGCTGAGGAGCCACAGGAATGTTTTTACTGGTCAAAAACTCGTTTATTGAAATTGCTGTGTGATAAGGCCCATTGGTCAAAATCTGATGAACAGTAGTGTGAGTCAAATTCAACTCTTTTCCGATCATTCTGACTGTCAACCTACGATCTAAATCAGGGATGAGCAACCCGCGGCCCGGCGTACTTTTTCGTGCGGCCCGTCAAAGCTTTTGTCTGTCAAATTTCAAAAAAGGCCATTAAATTACAAAAGATACATATATATTTTAAAGCATAAATAAGAGCAATATAGAGCAATTGGTTGCAAAGAAGTAATGCCAAACTTCTCATTAAAATTTGTTTATGATTTTTTCCCCATAATAATTATCTTTGACTGTTTTTTTATACCTAGCATTTCTATTATATGTGTCATTTGTGTATTTTTTTTAAAATAACTTTGTTATTTTGTTAATAAATAGATAATTTGTGTTTATCATCTTGTGTTCATATTTTAATAAATTTCGTGTTCGGCCCGCAGGAAATTTTTAAATTTCTAGTTGGCCCGTAGTAACTAAAGGTTGCTCATCCCTGATCTAAATGATCTTGGGAAAGTCACAAGGTCTCAAGTTCGGCGAATAAGGAGGCTGAGGAGCCACAGAAATGTTTTTACTGGCAAAAAAACTTGTTTATTAAAATGTTTTTTGGAACCAATTTTGCGCATATTTTTCTCGTCCCCAATTCATTGGTCAAAATCTGATGAACGGTAGTGTGAGTCAAATTGAACTCTTCCCCGATCATTCTGACTGTCAACCGACAATCTGAACGCACAAGATCCCGGATTCTGTTGACATTTTCATCGGTTCTTGAAGATGAAGGCTTTCCGCTGCGTGATGCATCTTCAATCAACTCTCTTCCTTCTAAAAATGCTTTAAATCACTACAAAACCTGAGTCCTTGACAAGACACTGTCTCCGTACACCTGCCGAAGTTTTGCAAAAGTTTCCGTTGCACTGTGCCCAAGTCTGAAGCAAATCCTGATAGCACACCGTTGCTCGAAATGATTGTCACTCATTTTTAGAACGCACTAGAAAAAACTGCTAGCTACGGACAAAAAATTACTCTAGTGAGTTCAAACTCGTACTGATGGAGTATCACATGTTCACCTGCCGCCCCTTTAAGGCCGCGTCCCAAATGTTGCCAGATCAAACGCTATATTGCCAGTCCGGTTACTTAATTTACACACCTCGTATGTAAAGTGTGCTTCTCCACACTTTTCATAGTTTCTTAAGAATCTTGTACGTGCTATTTGGAAGCAAAAATATTGAATTTTTGTCACTAGGTAACAAATCCTTAATTCTTAAGCCGAATCAATTATAGCATATACACTATCGCTCAAAAGTATTTGCCCACTCAAAAATTAATATTTATTAGATTAGTAAATAAATATATTTAAATTTTTGATGATGGTACTCATCAAAAGTATATTTATAGATGTAAATAATAGTTGACAAAATAAATGACAAAAACTTTGTTACATTTATTAAATTTTCAACTCATATATTTGTCCACCTTTATTTTTGATAACTGCTTCACAGAATTTAGGTATCGTATTTAATAATTTATTTAAAGTGTTCTATGAAATTTGACACTATTCTTCTTGTAAAATCTTCCACAAATGTACTTTAGAATTGAAGACAAATTTTTCTCACCATTCTGTCCAATACGATCCGGAGTTCTGGAATTCAGGGGACTGTGGTGGCCAAACCCTATCTTTTATCACTCCTTTAGCTGACATTTTATTCAATAAAAAATGCCAGATGGCAACATTTAATTTTCCAGGATACCATGATATTGCTCTTTTTTATTATTCCTTCAATTCTATGAATATTGCCAACTTCATCACCAAGAAAACAGCCCCATACAATCACAGAACCACCACAATGTTTCACTTAAGATATTTAACATTGGTCAGATGTTCTCTGCTTTCCCAATCTGCTGACGAAGACTCTTCGTTGGGAATCAAAATCTTCAAATTTGGACTTGTTACTCCATAAGACAGTCCGTCTTCCAGTACCCAACTTTTTTGTTCTTTGGCCCATTGCAACCTATTCCGCCTATACATGTTTCGTATCAAGGGTTTCCTTATAGCTACCCTGCCATGCGGGTCTCCTTCTTACAGCCTTCGTGTCACGGTTGATAAACTAACTTCTTGCACTCTCTCCAGGTTTAACTTCGCTGTAAGGCATCTATTATGCTTGCTGGTTATCACAATCTTCATATCTGTAAAAGAAGCGTAATTTTTGGTCGCCCATCACTTGTTTTGTTAGATACATTCTCTTTAGTTTGAAATTTACTGACGTTGTAGTCGACTGTTATTTGTAGTTCAATCGAAATTTGGCGCTTACTTTTGCCACTTTCATGGTAGCTAATTATTTATAAACGCGTTTCAATTGTTCTTTCGTTTTCAACATGTGGATAAACTCAAACACTAATACGTCAGTCTCATTATCCGTTAGATAACTATCTGATAGATACATTTGTATAGAAAGAAGGGATGACATTTACTCAGCAGTTGAAGTTAAAAATAACCTTATCTGTCAGATAGTTACCTGGAACTTTATCTGAAGGTGGAAAGACCGGGCCTAAAACTCGTAAAAAAGGCATTATTTCTCTGCAAATCTAAAAGAAAACTAAACATATAATTAGTTCCAGCTCACATTAATAAGTGTATTATTTAGATTTTTTTCAGATTTCCAGATCAACAATTTTTACTGGCAGACAGATACATAAATAATGGTTGAAAGGTTTCTTAGTCACACCTAACCTAAAAATAAATCCTAAAAATGAGTAGTCGCCATTGTCTCAAGTAGAACCAACACTAAGAAGTCTGAATTATTGAAGAAACTAATGGATGAGTGGAAGTGATTGTGAACAAAATAAATGTGGCGAGTGATAGAAATCATGGGGTGTACGACACACGCGTTGACTGTACGTGTGAGGAGAGATGAATGTATTTGTCAGCGGCGAAAGAAGTGTGTCAAAGTCCTAAATGAATGTCGGGAAGACATAGTGTGAAATGCTGTAAGGGATTTTGTGTTTTCCTTAGTTGTATGTGTGCGGAGATACTTACTGTGTAGCGAACCCTAAGAAACCTGACGGCAAGTTGTGGGGGGAGTGTTAAAAGCTTTCACAACCAACTCATTCGATATTTGCCTGCTAACACTAAACAGCATCATCTTTAACCCCCAGAGACATTGAAAGTCGATAGCAGGCGTGAGCGTACTCATCTCCTGCGTTACTTGTATTCTCACTTCGGGCAGCAGGTTCATATACTGCAAGCGAACAATCTCAGGAAACGGAAGTTGACAGAATGCAACTACGTCTAATTGAGAGGGTGTCGAGGGATCGCTTTAAATCTAGCCGTGTTCGCGAACGAGCGACTCTAACGATAAAAACAAGAAACATGACTGTTAAAAAGGATCATATAACTTCATAATAAAGTCCCGACTACTTGAGATCGTAAGCCCGTAAAATGATACGTATACCAAGGTCTAGCTGGGTCACAACCCTATAATGTCGCACAAGAAACTATCCTTCTGAATTATATAATGATCTAGCAAATTTTAAGTTTTTGCACCATAGAATTACAAATTACAAATATGCAAGAAATTGAAAACATTGTTGTAGAAGGCAAGTAATTCAATACAGCGAAAATTTGTTCACTATATCCGGATTTCCAAAATATTTAAAGAGGGGTTACATTCTTCTTTAAATCATCTCTCCTTTTTAGGGTTTTGTAGGTATGACCAAAAAACCCTTATACCGTCATTTTGTCGTCTGTCTGTCTGTCTGTTCGGTAAAAATTGTAGCCAAACGGCTAAACCTAGAGAGTTGAAATTTGGCATGCTTATACAACTCTTTGACCCGCACATAGGAAAAATACTAAATCATCTAAAAAAAATACCCCCCTAAAAATATAAACAAATATGTGCTCATCGAAAAAAAAATATATTTTTTTATAATTCTGAGTAGGGTATCAAATGAAAGCCCTTGGTACGTGGATTAACGATCAAATTTTTATTTTTGCAAAATAAATTATTTTGAAGCGGTTTTTGCCAAAATTGTGCAAAAAATTTTTTGTCCCACACCCTGTAGCCCAGATAGTTTAAACTAAAAATCTGAAAAAATTGTAAGTAATGTACGTTGGTGTGAACCGGAATAGTTCAACAAAAAATTTTGATCAGATTAGGTTTTTGGAAAAAACGCATTTTTTGTGATTTTTGGCTAATAATGTACACAAGTTATAGCTTTGTAACAAGCAACACTCTAACGTGTGTGCTGGTCTAGTGGTATTTGACGCTGACTTTTCACCCATGTAACCCGATCCGATAGGGATCGAACCCTAGAGAAGAGACTATGTTTTTTTTTTTTTTTTTTAATTTCTATATTGTTTAAATTATTTTTTCAAAATTCTAATTATATTTTGGCAAATGTTGCATTTAATTTTTAAAAGCGTAAATTTAATAGCCAGTGGAAATTGTTTAAATTATAATTTAATTCTGTTTCAATGTACACGAAATCAGAGGGGCGGAACTTATAACAACCAATGGAAGTCATAGGCGCAATTTTGAAATTCTTAATGAACCTTGCTATACAAAAAAAAAAAAATACTGCACATATTTAGAAACCTAAATAATGGTATTAGGCGTTCGAATTAAAATTAACAAAAAAAATATTTTAATATAAAATTTGTTTTCGCATCCAAAATAATCATCATTCACTTACTAAATACCTGCAAAACCCTGAAATGTGTGAAAATTCACACTTCACATCAATTTTTTAATATGTATGTATTATAAAATGTGTAAAGAAAAAGCACTAGAATTCGTATTGAACAATGCACCATTTTGTATCTAGTTTTAAAGTTGTAAAAGTTAATAAAACTAGATATAAGAATGTTTTATGTAACCAGGTATAAGCGAACTGAAGTGTTGCTAAGAAAAATTAGTTTCCTGTCCTGTATTAAATGCCTTTGAGTGGATGATGAGGAAGAGATATATTAACTTCAAAAATACAATCTTGGACTGGGCAAAAGGACCTCAACCTACATAATCCTAGAAAAGACAAAAAGGGACAAATTAAGGATAAGAACCGGAACAACAGCGGTAAAATACGAAAAGAAGATTAAGGCTAACAACAACTCCATATTACAAGAATGCCGAAAAGATAAAGAAATAAGCCAATGCACCAGCTGGAAGGAGGAGAAGAACTAGGGTATATATTAGAGGAACGAGACAGACAGGTACAAAAACAAGAGCAACAAAACAGAATCCAGAAATCAAGGTTTAATCAGGGCTACAAGAACATACAAGTTCCCTCAGTGCCTTTATACCTCGCCAAGCCAAAAGGAAAAAATCATAAGACCATCGCTAGATTTTGGTGTGGTAATGAAGAACGGTCTAACTTCTTTTGGAAGACTGACTGTGAAAGGGAATGCAGAACATGCGGGGAAACCACCGAGACAATAGAACACTTGTCCTGCAGTGGAGTGGGAGAGGAATTCTATACACAGAATTTTGTGCGAGGCAGATAGTGGCTATCTGTGGATGAAGGAGGTCATTGAAAGAAGAGAGGTGTTAAAGGAAACAAGATACCACTAGGAAGCGCAGTCCGATGAGCCAGAATACGGTTTTTGTTTTGAATAATTGTTTCATTTTGACGTAATTGTTGTTAATTTGTTATAAATTTATATTATTATTATTGAATGTGATATTACACAAATGGTATTTGAGAAAATTAATGTACAAATTAAAGGCCGAAAGGCATGAATAAATGTCTATCTATCTATCTATAAATTCAATCTACTTATGATTCTGGTGAAAGCGGTTTAAAGTATTGTTGATAGAAAAAAGAGCTAATGGCTTAGTCGAGGATATTAAAGACCCCATAAGATTATCGACAAGAGTAAATACCAAAATAGCTACTTTCCTTGGTCATCTGCAAAGGCGATGTAGTGATAATCTCGGGAGATTCATTCTACAAGGGAAATTTGATGAAAAAGTTCTCATGATCGGTGTCCTGCAAGGTGGACACATTAGATTAAAGAGGTAACCTCTTGCTCTATAATAGCAGACACAAGAGAAACAGAACATGGAAGCCGTTGGAAAGATATTGCCACAAAGGTAACTGCATAGGTCAAGATGTGACAGTTAGAGATTGTGACATAACTGTTTGATTAAAAATACCTCTAACGATATATCTGTCTCCCGTCAACGTCTAAACAAATATAAGTTACGTAATGTACGCGCTGCATTTTCGTAATTAAGTATTATTTGTAATGATAATTGAATAGTGGAACTAAGTTAAACCGAGTTATCAGTAATGAATGTCTTAAGAAACCCAACCAACTCTTCTACGACGTTTTATTCAGCCACGGTGACGACCATGGGTCCGAGTCCTTGTGAGTACTTCCGGATAGACCAATCAGCAGTCCCAATGTGAGCGGGAAAAGACCTCACCATACTCTTCAACTCCCTGATGGTCAATCCTCGTTACGGAGGCAAGTTCAAGGCAATCCCGGCCAGAACGAGATGAGCGGGAGATTTTCCCCAGTTCCCATGGCAATTTACATAAAATACTGCTACTGTCGAACTCGCAAACCTCAAGTGCGCATGGCTAGCATCAGGAGGATAATATTGTACCGTTCGGATATGCCAATAAAATTATTATTTAAATCTCTTTTTTTTACCCCAGGCGATCTTAGACTGAAAGAGGAAACACTTAGGATCGTCACGTTATGCTGTTACGAAAATGCCTACACTACATTCCAGTCCCTATCGGTAAAAATTAGTCCATTGCTAATCCCTGGAATGAATTCCTGGCCTACAGATAAGTCACACCTACCAGGGTCTGCTCCAGAACCTACCTATTAAAAACATCTAAAACGTTGCCATTACTGGGAGCACACCCCAAGTAAATTGGTTAACAAAATCAGCGCAATAATCCGCCACATTCAGAACAAGACAGTTAAGACTCAACGTACTTATGGATTTTCTGTCCAACAAACTAAACTCACACAAAAATTTCTTAAAAAATCACTACCGCTCAGCAACACTTCTTGGTACATATTGCCGCTATGGCTGGACCTGTCTAGGTGGACTCATGCCTATTCTAGCCAAGAACCCGATTTTCTCGCTAACAACAATTTAAAAACAAAAACATACACACACACACCAACATGGAATAAACCGTTACAAAACTACTTTTGTAATTTATTATTATATATCAAACTGTATTGTTTAATATATATATGTGGAACTAGGGATATATTTTCCATCAAACCATCCACGTACCAATATTAAAGAAAGTAAAGACATCATAGGTCATGACCCTACTAGCTAGAAGAAAATACATCAGCACTATTATTGCACTATGCGAGAAATGTTTCATATTCATCTGTTTTATGTTTGGTACTCAACACAGGTCGAGAAGAAGTAGTCGACACTCTATGATAATGATGTGTTTAATGCGGTACTCGTTTCTTTACTTAGGAATGCAATCTAGTGTAGTTTAACAGTTCGGGACACATATCTCGTTAAGAGCTCTATCTAAGACACTACTGCATGTTCAAACGGCTTGGTAATCTCCTGAATGTGAATGCGAAATTTGAAGACGCTTTTTACAATTGTAACAGTCTCTTTGTATACACCCACATGTTAAATTTGAATGCACATTATTTTTTTAACGAAGTATCTCGAACGTTTGTGTGAGATTCGGATGTCGAATGTTCAATGGCGGAATAAACCGACGTCCATTGTGACCTTTGTGACCCTATGGTTTAACTAATGAGACGAGAGTCTCGATTTGTTCAGCTTATTCATTATTCTAACGCCGTTAATAAAGACGTTCACTCTCTTTATGGTATAATGGGTGGAAATACGACTTTCTTTGTGGCTTTGTAGTTGGCCAGGACCAAATTTATTATCATTACTTCGGTCGGTACGTGCAGCTCAGGAAACGGAAGGAACTTGGTATAAATCTGGCCGGCTATGTACGGGGGGACAGATATATGCGCTCGTGACAACGCATCGCGTGACACTAGGAGTCGAGCTCCAAGAGCCAGACTACACCACACTGATTATCAATGGATCGTGTTAGAGACACATAAACTCTAAACGATGCTAACTGTTCATTGTTAACATCGACTCCGGCTGTGGTTCGAACCCCCTGCCCACTAGTTTATAATCGGTGTTTATACAGCGGCAGAACATCAAGTCACCTGCTGTTCCATCGCTCATAACTCTCACGTCTTCTTCAACCCATTGACGACTAACGACTACTAACAGCCCGAGGGCTAGATGGAGAGGCGACAGCTTCAAGCGGTATTTAAAGAAGGGCGGCAATTGTTTCTGTACAGTAAACCCTCGCTATTCACGGTTCCTATATCCGCAGTTTCACGTATTCGCGTATAGCAATTCAATTACAAAAACTGAATTTTAATTCTGTTTTGGGATTAAACATATGTATTTTATGGTGCAATTCTGTCGCAAATCTATAAGCTACAGACGATCGTATCTAAGGAGTTGTTTTATGTGTTGTTATGGACAGTTTCTTATAGATTTTGTCTGTAACCTTACAGATTAGGCACTATTGTCGGATTGCTGATAGGTGACTGTTACATGCATATATCACGTAATTCATTCATATAATAATCTAGTTACCATTTTTCAGCGATTTTAAAAATGTTTTTTGTTATTTGTCTTAGCTGTCAGTGTCTGTTAATAATATTAACTAATAGACCTTGCGACCAATTATTAAATTCACAAACTTTAATTTTAAATCTGCTGGAATATTTTAATTCCGAAAAACAGAACAATGGGCCACTTATTTCTCTATCTTCTGTCCATCAATGAGTAGCATCTGCTTTAAAGATTTCGGAATCAACAATTCGTAGAATTATAAAATGTAATAAATCTGAACTTCTCACTAACAAAATCACGAGAAAACGAAGAAAATTAAAATCTGAACCAGTTTATTTAATTGATACATTGGCAGAAACGTATGGTCATGAAGTACTAAGATTACCTCCATTACCTTACCGTCACTGCCAGTTTAACCCCATTGAACTAATTTGGGGTATAACAAAAAATTATTATGATAGACATATTGGTCAAAACGGATATAGTGATAACGAAGTTTTGAAAATGTGGCAAGTAGCCTGTGATCAAATTAGTTGTGAAACTTGGGCAAAATCTGTTAAAAAAATTGAAAATTTAATAAATGAATGGTGGGAAAGGGAAAGGATTGTTGATGATATTGATCCAATAATAATAAATACAAGAAATGACAGCGATAGTTCAGATGACGACGATATCATGCATTACAGTGACTAATTTTTTTTTTTAATAAAAATTAACATTTATATACAACTTGTAGCAATATATTATATGAATAAATATATATTTACTTAATATTTTATTACTTTGTACTTAGGGGAAACATAAAAATTAATTTAATTAAACAACAAATTATAATCCAAAATTTACGTATGAGTATTATCTGTCTCATTTTCTAATACGTAACTAACAGGGAAAGTTTTTTTGAGACGGTTATTGATAAAACGAAACATATTTTCGAAATTTTTTCCAAGTCTCAAGTTTTTCATACTTATATGTAATGTTTCCATGGTCATGATAAATAATATCTCTGTTAGAAAATATTAGGCCAAGTTATTTCTACTCTGCTGCATGTATTTTATGCAAGTACTTTGTGAAGGCGGTTGGTCCTGTGTTGGCCACAGCTGATTTTTTCAGTTGTTTAGACACACAAACATGTTTTGATTGAATACTGTTAATGCATGCTTGTACTACCTCCTGCATTTTTGGGTGATGATTCTAGACATAAATAATTTTAGGAATCAGCTGAATTTTTTGGTAATAAGTTCAAGAAATCCAGTATCCACTTACTTAATACTGTCGGAATACTGAAATGTGTGAAAATTCACACTTTAAACCAATATTTTTTTAGATTGACAGGGCACTTAATACACCATCAGAACGATCCATCTCAGTTGGACATGTGGACAATCGATAAAAGGGTTATCTAATACAACGCATCACTCTGAGAATACATTACGCAGGTCATTTCCTAAAAAGATGACGGTCCAACCCGGTTATGGATTGCGGCAGTTGCCACGAAAGCATATATATAATACAAGAGTTGACGAATGCTATGTTAGGCGATGAGAGTTTAGAGGGCGCGGTGTGATGCGACGCGGTAAGGGAAACTGTCGAAGCGGGTATCATTCGGCACTCCGGCTTGCACCCTCCCGAGAGATTGAAATGGATTCCCATTTCTCGGCACTGCTGTGGTTGGAGACATCTCACATGGACCGCCTGAAACCGTCTTACTTCCGCTTCATCCGGTTTTCAATCAGGGTCGGAATCAATATGAAGCGGACGGCGTGTGTCGCTTCTGGCTGATGGTTCAGACCTCACCTCACATTAGACAAATAACTCAACCGATCACAATCAGTGCCTTCTTATACCGTTCTCTCTTATAAACTCGTCTTTCAGATATTGGCTCGTGCGTACATCGCCCGCGAGGTTATCCTGTACGATAGGATATTGCCACCGTCTTACATTTCTAAATTTGTGACAGTTTTGAACCTTCGGGATACGGGAAATCCGCAGTTATAATGAGTATAACAATAACTGTTAATATAGACCATCATCTTGTATAGTCTCTGCTTTATTCGATGTTTTCTCAAAATATAAACAATATAATGAATACAAGTTGTTCAGCCTCGTGCTGGGGATGCTTCTGTGTTCCCTTATTTCATATAAGGGTTTTTTAATGGCCTTTGCTACTACGACAATTATCCAAGACATTACTAATTTTTTGAAAATTCCATGCCTTAAAGCGATTCGACCCCAAGACCTTAGAAACGCAGTGCACCGGTGTTAACACTACGTTACGCCGGTCGGCTTCGAATAAGATTAAGACGTAATAAATCTATACTCCATGCAATTATTAAAAAATGAGTAGCCATGATTCATCACGTTGGCAATTTTTAATTGGGATTTCTTTTATTGAGTATGCGTATTTTTATTGATTTTATTTATTTATTTATTTATTGTTTAATTTATTGATTTTAATATGTAGTGTAGTCATTTAGATGGGCTGCGTTAAGTGCAAATAGCCTTTATTGCTGTGCGCCAAAAATTTTAACTAACTAACTAACTAGTTAAAGCTAATATCATTTTAAAATGTAATTTTCTTTATATTTTGATTTTTTGTGTCATTCTTAATCCAAATTTCCCATTTAGTTATTTTTTTGTCATTAAAATATGTAAAAAAAGTAATTTATTTTTGTCATTCGTTTCCATGGTTTCATTGTTGGAATTTTCAATTTTGACATTCCAACGTGAAAAATGAAATAACTCAAGCAAGGTCCCTTCTCGTGAAAAACTAAAAGAACGAAATTCCCATTTAGTTCCGCTTAAACGTTTGGAATAGCCTGTATGTTAAATGATAGCGTAGGATATCCATTTTTACGCAATTTTACATTGCTGTCAGATTTCAATTACCATAGTAACGATAATAACTATATTGCAGGATAAAAGAAATTCACTGTATGTTAATTGTTAGTATAGGCGGTTTCTTTGGTTTAAGCGGAACTAGATTTGAAAATTTAGAAACTTTTACTGATTGATTGAAGCTTTTGATCATTTTGTTTAGGAAAAGCTAACTTCAATTTATAAAAAGTTAGCTAGTGACAACTTAGCTGGTGAAAATTTAAATTCCATTTTATTCCTCTAATGGCGGCTTGCTAACGTAAGAGTTTTCTCTAACTCAAGTTAAAATCATTTGTTTTTATATGTTCCAACATACAAAAACAAATGATTTTAACTTGAGTTACGGATAATTCTTACTTAAGCAACCGGCCATTAAAGGTTTAGAATATAGCCAATAAAAGAATTTATATTTATTAGTAAAATAGTAGTAATCATAGATATAGGCTATTCCAAACGTTGAAGCGGAAAATAGAATTTTTATTTTTTACACAAATTTCATAATAACTTTGGAACTACTTAACCTATTTTAATAAAAAATAGCCTAAACTCTGACCAGATGATATTGCTACAGATAGAAAAAAACCGTATGAAAATCGGACCAGCAGTTGTAGATATTAATAATAACTCTAGTGTGATGAGGCTTTTATATGGGCAAGTTTTCGCAAGGAAAAACAAATTTCCTATGTTTAGATACCTATAGTTCACATTTCGGGTTACAACCTGTATATTTTCTTACAACAATGCGACGACCGGGCTTAGTACAACTAAAGTTTTTATACACTGATATTTTGTGGTACATTATCATGATATATTGTTGTTTCTTATAAATAAGATATTTATTTGGAAGCTGCAAAAATGAATTTCCCCGAGACGTCGCCCTCGCGACGATCATCAGTGAATGAACGGACAGGTAAAGGAGCTGCGGAAATCCGGACCCATTTGCGATAACTCTGCACTTTACCAGTACCCCTTCTTTTACTTAACAACTTTTCTAACAAAATGAAGAACAAAGGAATTAGACACCGCAGTAACTACCCTTCTTCTGACAGTTCTTTTATCTTCCATTCCATTTCGATTGTCTCTGTCGTTTCCATCACAACTTTGCGACACAAGTTTCACAAGAGATATCTTGAGAAAGTGTGGTAAAGATGCCAGACGGGACAAGAAAACACTTCTGTTTTATTTTTCATACAAGTCCTTGTAGTTTGAGCGATAAAAATATTCTTCTATTTCGTTTAATATTTCTATAACGGTTACAGTCATGTTACCTATCCGTTCTCGCGCTGTAGTTGGCTACGAGACCGGTACCTCTATTCGTAAATTACATTTGCCACCCTCGGCGATAGGAATACTTTCTATCTCTGAAAATCTCCGGAGAAGATTTGAAATAAGAAAATCGCAAAGATTTTGAGTTATGGTATCATCAGTGACGCGAAGTATCTATCTTATAGCGTTGCATCGGGAGATGTCACCTTGATGTGCTCTGGCATTTAATTGATTTCAGTTTAATGGGTTTAGGTTGGTGTGAAAAGTTGGTGTACATCTACTTAATATAATGTACCACGTCGATCAATAAGTCTCCGGTCTAACTAAGAAAAACAATAATTTTTTTTAGAAATTCCGCTTTATTCATCAACATACTCTCCTTCAAAAGTGATACATTCATTCCAACGCTCCTCTAACTTTTCGACGCCTTCTTTGTAGAACGATTTGTCTTTGCCCTCAAAATAGGCCTCGGTTTCGGCAATCAATTCATGGCAATCATTTAAGTCAAATTTCTTTCCCTGGAGCATCTTTTTGAGGTCTTCAAAAAGCCAGTAGTCGCTGGGTGACAGATCTGGAGAGTACGGTGGGTAAAAAAGCAATTCGAAGCGTAAGTCATTCAATTAACCATCGTTTTCATCGACTTGTGACACGGGGCGTTGTCTTGGTGAAATAGCACTGTTTTCTTTTGTATGTGAAGCCGTTTTTTCTTGATTACTACACTCAATCGATCCAATAATGCCATGTAGTATTCGCTATTGATAGTTTTACCTTTCTCAAGATAGTCGATAAACAAAATACCATGCGCGTCCTAAAATACGGATGCCATAACCTTGCCAGCCCACTTTTGAGTTTTTGGTCGCTTTGGACGACTTTCACCGACTGATGTTCACTCAGTTGACGATCTTTTTGATTCAGGCGTGTAGTAGTGGATCCATTGTCACATACCGACGAAAGATTTCCTTTTTATCTCGCTTGAACAGCTCTCACAAACAGCGCTCTGAATCGTCGACGTGTTGTTGTTTTTGGTCCGGTGCAAGCGGACGCGGCACCCATTTCGAAAGCAATTTACGCATGTTCAAATTTTCGTGTAAAATTGAAAACACACTACCTTCTGATATCTTTAAGATGTCAGCTATCTCACACAACTTCACTTTACGGTTTTTCAAAACTATTTTGTGGACTTTTTTATGTTTTCTGGAACAACTGCCGATTTTGGACGACCAGAGCGTTTAGAATCATCGGTGTTTGTACGACCGCGTTTAAATTCAGCATACCAATCAGTTGATTTGCCAGGTGCAGAGTCTCTATAACGCTTATCAAGCCACTGTTTGGCTTCAACAGTATTTTTTACCATCAAAAAACAATGTTTAATCAACACACGAAATTCTTTTTAATCCATACTTCTGAAAACTACAAAACTGGAGTCACTAAAACCACTGTAACCTCTAAACTGATTGTCAGAATGTCAGGAAATTTTCGCATGTATCGTTTGAAGGTTGGTACTATCCAGAAATCATATGAGTCTGTCAACAGTGTTGCCATTTATATGTCAGACCATGGAGACTTATTGCGTGAAGTGTTATTTACAAATGATTCATAATTATGAGATAACTTCGTAAAAGACTTTTTGATGTACCATAAGGTGAAAAAGTAGTAGGTATTTTGCAGGTCAGACATTGGCGTAGTGTTGATCTAGACCTGGAAGCGTTGGATGAGTTATAGCTTCGTTCTCAGGTGGTGGCTATGTCATTACTCAGAGCTGCCGTAAGACGGACGTGCCTCTAACAGATAGCGGACGCCGCCCGGTCAGACATTGATGTAGTTACGGATCGCCCCGTCCGTTACATGGAGGCTTACCTAGCTTACACTCTCATACTAACAGACAGTGCTTAATGTAATCATTTTATGATCTAGTCACCATTGACAAGCTTCACTTAAATACCAACAATATTAAAGATTTATCTACATTTATATTAAACTAAGTTTGTTTTAATGACATCTGTGATTAGATTATGGAACTAATATATATATGTTTTGTTTCAGGTAAGAATTTCATATCCAGAAAATTGCCTTGAACTTTCAACTTATACGTAAGTTAATTAACTAAAGCGTTGGTTATCAATCTTTTTAAATTCATGGCACTTTTATGTACGTATAGTCTATTCCAAGAGACCCAAAAAGGAGTACGACAAGGCTATGTGCTGTCCCAACTTCTCTTTAACATATATTCCGAAGATACACACACCGGCAAATTTAAAGGAACAGACATAAAAATCTAATTATTTTCCCTGTAGTGTACATATTGTTGATATTTCTCAGGTAATATTCTAGTATGATATTTTTTGGAATAATCTTCAATCGGAGCACACTGGCCAACCCATTGTTGTTATACCCACTTGATTTAAAAAGTCTGTTACACAGTGGGCAACGTGTGGGCGCGCATTATCCGGTATTAGGGTGAAATTTTCTCCGATATATGGGGCAAGAGGTACAACATGGTCTTGAAGAATATTTCTGATGTACTTATCTGCAGTTAACGCTCCGCCATCAATCACCACTAACTCTGTGCGATCTCCCAAATAAATTCCACCATAATTGAAGCTACACCAAAAGATACAGTAGTAGCAAAATTAAATGGTGCATTTTGTTCTCCTTGGCGTCGATACAATCTTCGTTCAATGTTTAGTAGAGCATTCAAAGCTATCTAGATATAGGCTACAAAATAATAAAATTTAAAAAAACATAATTTTCAATCTGTTCCTTTAAATTTGCCGATTTGTATATTTACAAAACCTTATTTTTTACTGACTCTAGAGATGGTATTTTCTTAAATGAAAACGACATGCTGATGACACAATTGTTTTAGTAATTCAGAAACTGTCAACTGTAATTAAGAAGGTATAAGTTGTTTTATTTTGTAATTCGTAACTAGATCTGATGATTTTGGTGGTGTAAACGGACTTTGGCGTATCCGTGTGAACCAATACAGTCTGTTCCAAACGGTTAAGCGGAACTAGATTTTGCAATCTAGTTACTTTCATCGTTTAAATCGTGCCTTTCGGCCGTTTTGTTTAAGCTTTGTAAATCATACTTACAATAAACATTTTTTGGTTAAGGTTAATATCATTTTAAAATGTCATTTTCTTTATATTTTGATTTTTTGTGTCATTCTTAAGACAAATTTCCCATTTATTTATTTTTTTGTCCTTAAAATATCTAAAATAAATATTTAATTTTGACATATGTCATTCGTTTCCATGGTTTCATTGTTGGAATTTTAAATTTTGACATCCCAACGTGAAAAATGAAATAAACCAAGCAAGGTCCCTTCTCGTGACAACCTAAAAGAACTAAATCCCCATTTAGTTCCGCTTAACCGTTTGGAACAGACTGTATTACAAGCTATTCCAAACGATAAGGCGAAACTAAATGGTATTTTCGTTCTTTTAGGTTATCACGAGAAGGGATCTTGATGTTTGACGTTTGGTATGTGAAAATTTTAAATTCACAGTTGGAACAGTGAAACTATGGAAACGAATGACTTACGTCAATATAAAATAATTTTTACAAATATTTTAATAGCAAAAAAATAAATAAATGGGAAATTTGTATTAAAATTACACAAAAAATCAAAATATAAAGAAAATGATATTTTAAAATGATATTAACCTTAACCAAAAATTGTCTATTTTAAGTATGATTTACAAAGTTTCAAATGCCAAATATTTTGAAAAGTGCCATTTCAGAATTACCACCCAAAGATGATATTTTAGATATACAACATAAAAAATTAAATTTCCCTGTTAGCTACGTGTTACAAAATGAGATAGATAATATCAACTGTAATTCAGAAAATAATACAGGCTATTCCAAACGTTTAGGCGGAACTAAATGGGAATTTCGTTCTTTTAGGTTGCAACGAAAAGGGGCCTTGCTTGGGTTATGTCATGTTTGACGTTTGTATGTGAAAACAGTGAAAACATGGAAACGCATGACATTTATTAAAAAATTAATACTTTGTTACATATTTAGAAGACAAACAAAAATAAATAAATGGGAATTTTTTATTAAGAATGACAAATAATTAAAGTGGACTGAAAAGGACATTTTATAATGGCAATCGATTTAATTTAAAATTTGCAATATGAGTATGATTTACAAAGTTAAAACAAAATGACCAAAAGTCCGAATTAATAGATAAAAATTACTAGATTTCAAAATCTAGTTCCGCCTAAACGTTTGGAGTAGCCTATATGTTATAAATTTAATTATTTTTGTAATACCAACATGACATACAATTTCAAAACAGCAAACTGTTCTTTAAAGAAAATCAAAATTTTCTTTTTATAAAAGTGAACACTGTATATGCTGTACCCTTTTGTAAGGACAAACTAGATCTGGTTATTTTGGTTACTTTTATAATGATTTACTGACTAAAAAAATTCCTAGCGCTGTAAATCAGACTTCAAATTTGTTTGGTTATGATCATTATAATTTTTTTTTTTTTTTATTTTTTAATGGCCTTTGCTGCTGTGGCAATTAGCCAGGACAATTATTATTTGAGAAAATTTCCATGCCTGAACGGGATTCGAACCCGAGACCTTCGCAACGTAGAGCACATGTGTTACCACTACGCTACGCCGGTCGGCATCATTATAATTAAGATATCATTTTTTATTGACATATGTCAAATTGACATTATTTAATGCCTACATGACATACAATTTCAAAGGTGCAAACTATTGAAAACAAAATTTCCTCTTAGTTTGTTCTTACAAAAGTGAACAGCTTATAATTGCTATTCATTTTTGTAAGGACAAAGCATATCTAGTTATTTTGGTTACTTTTATATTGTATTACTGACTTTCATACTGAATAATTATTTAAAAAAATACTGATTATTTAAAAAATTTCCTTGCGCTGTAAATCAGACTTCAGATTTGTTGGTTATGATCGTTATATTTAAGATACAGCCTATTCCAAATGATTAGGCGAAACTAACTGGAATTTTCATTTTTGTAAGTTGTCATTAGCTATTTTTTTATATATTGAAGTTGGCTTTTCCTGAATAAAATGATCAAAAGCTTCAATCAATCTGTAAAAATTACTAGATTTGAAAATCTAGTTCCGCCTAATCGTTTCGAATAGACTTTACCATTTTTTATTATGACATATGTCAAATGGACATTTCTTATCATTTTTTAATACCAACATGACAATTTCAAAGATGCAAACTATTGAAATCGAAATTTCGTCTTAGTTTGTTTTTACAGAAGTGAACAACAAATATTAATAAAAAATAAATATTGTTAAGTTTTATGGTTTTATTAATTTTCAGTTACACTTTAGTTAGTTTTCAGTTATGAGATAAAATTAGAATTGTTGACAAGATTAATGCGTAATAATTTTCCTACATTTTACATTTTAGAAACAAAATAGTAATCTAATAACTTAGGTTCTTTTATGTTACAATTTAGGGCTGGGTATAAGTTAAAATTTGTGTCAAATTGCAGCAAAATTTACAAATCTTCTCCAAGTCTATCAATCTCTTCTAATAAGAAATCAATGTCTTTTTCTGTATTTGATGAAGAGGAAACAATATTTCTAAAATAGTTAGGTCTATTGTCGTCCTGTTGATAGGCCAACATAGCACTTCCACAAGTCATGAGTTTACCTTTAATTTGCGGGCATAGTTTACCCATTTCTTCCTTCTTTTCATCAGAGTCCGGCATTCCACGTAACCTCTTCGACATGTACCAGAAGCAACAGTTTACCATTGATGGTTCTTGGATAAGGATGAACTTATCGCTTTTTTCTTTGATTTTACTGGCTAGATAAAAAGTAAGTTCCATGCATCTATCAATAAATTTCTCATATCCTTCATCTCCTCTTGCTCTCCATATCAACCAAAGTTTGAAGATATCATTTCTTCTTCCACACTGAATGGATTTGTCTCCTGTGTCGTATTTAACGTCGTAGAATTTATCTGTCATGAACAGATATTTGGCTTTCATGGAGTTGCAGTCTGCAAGCAAGCCATCTTCATGGAAATGGACTGTTGAACATTGCAAGATAACATTCATAAGTTTATGTGGATTCCATGTGATTGAATCAGTTGTTTCGACACCATCAAATCTTCCTTGACGATATTTTCTGGAAAGCATAATTCCACCACCCCAAGCAGCGTCAACGTGCATCCACATGCCGTGACTGTCGCATATTGCCCTTATCTCTTTAATTGGGTCAAATACTCCCAATACTGTAGTTCCACAAGTACAGTTTACGAAGAAAGGTTTCTTACCATCTGTTTCTGCTTGTTTGACAAGTTCTTCTAGTTTTTCGGTGTCCATTCTTCCATCATCTTGGAGAGGTACCCCTATACAATTTTCTACTCCCAGTCCCGTTATGACAGCGGCTCTTTTCATTGAATAATGGGATGCAGTTGAAGTAAACATTACCAATTGGCCAGGGCAACCTTTCAACATACCTTTTTCTTTGTATTCTGGAAACAGTTTGTGTCTTGCGATTAAGACAGCGTATAGATTCGAAATTGAACCGCCAGGGGCAAGTGTAGTGTCTCCAGTATCCCACCCAATAATTTTTCTCATCTTTTTGAAAACAACCGCTTCCATGATAAGGAATACTGAAGCGATTTCGTAGGTAAAGGTATTGGTGTTACAGGTACTAGTTAACCATTCACCAACTAAGGATACCACGTCCAATCCATTGGAAAGTTGGTTGAAGAATCTTGGATGGCCTGATTTGACATGATAGGCTAATGTTTGATGGCAATCATTTAAAAGTTGTTGTAAAGGCATTGGCTTTTCTGGTATACTCAAGTCCATAAGTCCCTCCATCTCTGCTGGTTGATGAAATTCTAATATTTTTTCATTTCTGTCATAAGTTTTTCTTACATGATCTAATAACATTTCGACAACTTTACGTACAAAGACTTTCGTGACTGTATATCCATTTTTCTCATTGAATGGCAAGAGATCTGTATATTTTAAGTTTGCAGCACAAGGACACAATTTGAAAGGATTTTTAGACCCAGTATTTGTTAAGTTTGCCATTTTTTATTTTTATTTACTTTTTTTTAATTATATTTTTATTATTTTTAAATTTGCTTACAAAAATTTTGAGGAACTATCGAAAATAACTGAATATGTCAGAATGTTTACTGGTAAACAGTGGTTACCATCATTCCGTTGTCTTTATTTAATTAATAATTTTTCAAAATCCAAACATCTATGACAAAAATAAAATTAACATAACTAAATATTTTAGTTATGTTTTGATAATAAAAATAAATATCTGGTTTTACATTGAGCGTTTCATTATAATATTATTGAATAAAATGTTAAATAAATTACAATATTTATCAAACAAATAATATTTGTATATAACATTAACCTAAAATACAATATTTAAAATGTATTTACGTTCAAAAATACACACATCAAAATTTTGTAATTTAATTTGTGTTTCAGGTAAATGAACGGAATATAAACTTGATATTAAATATCCAAATTCATCACAAATATTTAACACAGTTTATGTTGGCTAGTACTGGTTGTGTGGCGAGTTTTTTCGATAATACATACATAATACAAGCATGGAACACTGATGATTTTTTTGGTGATAAAAGAGGACGTCCTCTTTCGAATGTTTTAAACCGCATTTCTCTAACTCTGCACGTTTCAAAGTAATTAATTTTTGAAAGTTTCAATATTTTTTTGCGCCTGATCGGTTCAAATTGGAACACTGCTTATTTTTTAGAAAATTAAAGAAGATGTCCTCTTTCGAATGTTTTAAACCGCATTTCTGTAAATCTGCACGTTTCAAGGTAATTAATTTTTGAAAGTTTCATTAATTTTTTGCGCCTGAACGGTTCAAGTTAGAACATTGCTGATTTTTCTGGTGATAAAAGAGGACGTCCTTTTTCGAATGTTTCAAACCACATTTCTCTAAATCTGCACGTTTCAGAGTAATTAATTTTTGAAAGTTTCAATATTTTTTTGCGCCTGAACAGCTCAAGCTGTAACACTGGTGATTTTTTGGGTGATAAAAGAGGACGTCCTCTTTCGAATGTTTTAAAACGCATTTCTATAACTTTGCATTTAGTCATGAGAGAACGTTGGCATGTGAAAATTTAAAATTCCAACAGTGAAACCATCCGGCGTAGCGTAGTGGTAACACATGTGCTCTGCGTTGCTAAGGTCTCGGGTTCAAATCCCGTTCAGGCATGGAATTTTTCAAAAATAATAATTGTCCTGGCTAATTGCCAAAACAGCAAAGGCCATAAAAATAATTAAATAAATAAAATATAACAGTGAAACCATGGAAACGAATGACATATGTGAAAAATAAAATTATTTTTTTGCATATTTTAATGACAAAAAAATAAATAAATGGAAAATTTGTATTAAGAATTACACAAAAAATCAAAATATAAAGAAAAGGACAATGTTTACAATATCCCCCTTCAAACTCTATACAGATGGCAGCACATAATGACTACACTAAATAATTCAAAAATTATCAGTGGCTCTAAAACAATGGTTTCTGGAAGCTAGCTAACCATCTTCTAGTTTAATGACAAAACAGTATGTTAGGTTAGGTTAGTAAGTGTTTGGTTAGAAGAAGCCGAGCGAAGCGAGCTACCCATCTTCTAGTTTAATGACATAAATAAAAGTTCTGCACAGTCTCACCTGTTTAGAATCTCTGTATATTGAACAAATGGCGTGTGTGTGTGACGCATGCACAGTGTGCAGTGGGATGTTGTAAATCTACGCCAAAGAAAATGACATTTTAATATTATATTAAACCTTAACCGAAAAATCTTTATTGTAAGTATGATTTACAACGCTTAAAGAAAACGACCAAAAAGCACAATTCAAACGATGAAAGTAATTATAGGCCATGCCAAATGTTTAGGCGGAACTAAGTGGAATTTTCATTTTTGTAAGTTGTCATGAGCTCTTCTTTTATGGTTTGAAGTAGGCTTGTGCTGAACAAAATTATCAAAAGCCTCACTTAATCGATTAAAGTTACTATAAAGTCTGTTCCTTTGGTTTAGGCTGAACTAGACTTTCAATTTTAGTTACTTTTACCGATTGATTGAAGCTTTTGATCATTTTGTTCCAACACAAATGCTCCCCTTTTTCCCGCAAAAAGAAAACAACACTCCCTCGCGGCACTCGAGCAGCGTGGGAAGTGATACGTCTGGCGAAGCTGGAACAGACGCAAACTCTGCCAGTACGCAACACTTCCAAAATACAACTATATATCAATATATAAAAAAATAGCTAATGAAAGTCCTGGTTAGTGCCGCCTAATCCTTTGGAATAGACTGCACCTATAAACTTATGGTACTCATTACGTCATGTTTTGGGGTCTATTTTTATTCACAAATACTTCATATGAGCCCTAACAAATCATTTCAGTCCTAATTGTAAATTCTATGGAATATATTGGAAAAGTTGAGAAATCTCTTATTTGACACCTCCGGATCGTAATGTTCACATCATAATGACTTCGTATCTCCGCATGTATTTTCTCCCTCGGTACTTTTTCTTCTTTTTACCAGTCTTTGCATAAATGAAGCCTGTTGAAGAGAGTTGGATTTGCCTGCGGTAATCCGTTCCTCGTCTGCCTCCACGAACTCTAAATTTAAAATGAGGCATACTATAGTCACGCTACATAATAACATAGGCGGCGATTTAACAACAAATTCACGGGCACAATATACTAGAAAATTTTTATGGATTTTATTTATGCTTTTATTTGTTATACCCTTTTCACACTAGATCTTTAAAATCGGATGTTTAAGTGAATGTATCTTTAAATGCTAATGTGAAACCGTACGGCCTCGTCTAAACACGACCGATGTTTAAGACAGAGATCTGCGTCTTAAACTTCGCCCGCATTACCAACTTAATTTCTATTATAAAAAAATACTACTTGAATTTGTGCTGTCAACATTTTATATTATCATAAACAAGAATACTGTATTATATCGACGTTATAAGAAGTTTATACTTATTGTTATAATAAAATTATTTATTTTAATAATGTGTTTAATAAAATACAGAGCTACAATAATTGAGATAAAATGTATCGACTTACATGTTAATACAGGTGTAATATATTCTTTATTGTAGTGCCTTTATTGTAGAATGAAATTAAATATTCTTAATTGTTTATAATAATTCAAAATGTGCGTCTGCGCAGACAGGTCAAAACTGGTAATTTCATGACGGTAACTTAAGGACAAAATTACTGTAGCTGATGACAGCACCAGAGATTTAAACATCAAGTGTGAAAGCATACCGATCTTAAACATCGGTGAACTTTAAGTTCACTCGTCTTAAAGATCTAGTGTGAAAAGGGTATTAGTTTAGTAAGATCGTTCCAAAACATTCGAGTTTCCGGTTTGAGTTAACCCTAGAGTTTACTCTTTTAATACCCTTTTCACACTAGATCTTTAAGATCGGATGTTTAAGTGAATGGATCTTTAACCGCTAATGTGAAACCGTACGGCCTCGTCTAAACACGACCGATGTTTAAGACAGAGATCTGCGTCTTAAACTTCACCCGCATTGCCAACTTAATTCCCATTATAAAAAAATACTCCTTGAATTTGTGCTTCTCTTCTTTTATCTATGTTCAGCTGTTATCATTTTATATATCGAGGTTATGAGAAGATTATTTGCGTTATTATTTAAATAAATATAAAAAATAAACTTCTCCTAACCTCGATATACAAAATAATGACAGAATAAATTCAAACGATATGAAATTATGTTGGCAATACATACTAGCTTTACATGGAGATTTCTTCTTCAAATTAAACATCAAGTGTGAAAGCAAACCGATATTAAACATCGATGAAGTTTAAGTTCAATCGTCTTAAAGATCTAGTGTGAAAAGGGTATTAGAGACAAGATTTTTAAAGACATCTGTTACGATAAATTGTAAGTAATTTTCTAGTAAATATTTTACAACGTCTTCGGATTTTTTGACCTTCGGATTGTGTATTTGACCATTGATCATATTCACTTCTTTTTTTCATTTTTTAGGGTTTTGTAGGTATGACCAAAAAACCCTTATACCGTCATTTTGTCGTCTGTCTGTCTGTCTGTCTGTCTGTTCGGTAAAAATTGTAGCCAAACGGCTAAACCTAGAGAGTTGAAATTTGGCATGCTTATACAACTCTTTGACCCGCACATAGGAAAAATACTAAAACATCTAAAAAACATATCCCCCTAAAAATATAAACAAATATGTGCTCATCGAAAAAAAAAAATATTTTTTTATATTTCTGAGTAGGGTATCAAATGAAAGCCCTTGGTACGTGGATTAACGATCAAGTTTTTATTTTTACAAAATAAATTATTTTGAAGCGATTTTTGCCAAAATTGTGCAAACATTTTTTTATCCCACACCCTGTAGCTCAGATGGTTTAAACTAAAAATCTGAAAAAAAATCTAAGTAATGTACATTGGTGTGAACCGAAATAGTTCAACAGGAATTTTTGATCAGATTAGGTTTTTGGAAAAAAACGCATTTTTTGTGATTTTTGGCTAATAATGTACACAAGTTATAGCTTTGTAACAAGCCACACTCTAACGTGTGTGCTGGTCTAGTGGTATTTGACGCTGACTTTTCACCCATGTAACCCGATCCGATAGGGATCGAACCCTGGAGAAGAGATTATATATATATTTTTTTTTTAATTTTTATATTTTTTAAATTATTTTTTCAAAATTCTAATTATATTTTGGCAAATGTTGCATTTAATTTTTAAAAGCGTAAATTTAATAGCCAGTGGAAATGGTTTAAATTATAATTTAATTCTGTTTCAATGTACACGAAATCAGAGGGGCGGAACTTATAACAACCAATGGAAGCCATAGGCGCAATTTTTAAAATTCTTAATGAATCTTTCTATATAAAAAAAAATACTGCACATATTTAGAAACCTAAATAATGGTATTAGGCGTTCGAATTAAAATTAACAAAAAAAAAAAATTTAATATAAAATTTGTTTTGGCATCCCAAATAATCATCATTCACTTACTAAATACCTGAAAAACCCTGAAATGTGTGAAAATTCACACTTCACATCAATTTTTTTAAATTTATTTATTTTTTAATAAATAAATAAATTTTCAAACACAAGTTTTATTTAATCATCAAAATTTAATTTGTCGCCTTCGAAGTAGGCCCCATTTGATGCAACACACATTTTTCAGAGTTTTTTCAGTTTTCGAAACACCTTATATAGGTGTTTTCCGGTATAGCCTTCAGCTCATTCCACCAATTTTCTTTTATGGCCTTGATCGACTCAAAACGGGTTCCACGTCGCGGCAATTTTAGTTTCGAAAAAAAAAAAGAAGTCATAAGAGGCCAAATCTGGTGATTACGGTGGTTGCTCGTTGGTATTTGTCCCGTTTTTTAGGGTTTTGTAGGTATGACCAAAAAACCCTTAAACCGTCATTTTGTCGTCTGTCTGTCTGTCTGTCTGTCTGTCTGTCTGTCTGTCTGTCTGTCTGTCTGTTCGGTAAAAATTGTAGCCAAACGGCTAAACCTAGAGAGTTGAAATTTGGCATGCTTATACAACTCTTTGACCCGCACATAGGAAAAATACTAAAACATTTAAAAAACATATCCCCCTAAAAATATAAAAAAATATGTGCTCAACGAAAAAAAAAATATTTTTTTTAAATTCTGAGTAGGGTATCAAATTAAGTACGTGGATTAACGATCAAAATTTTATTTTTGCAAAATAAATTATTTTGACGCTATTTTTGCCAAAATTGTGCAAAAAATTTTTTGTCCCACACCCTGTAGCCCAGATGGTTTAAACTAAAAATCTGAAAAAAATCTAAGTAATGTATATTGGTGTGAACCGGAATAGTACAACAGGAATTTTTGATCAGATTATGTTTTCGGAAAATAACGCATTTTTTGTGTTTTTTGGTTGACGATGCATATAGCTTATACTCATAACACGCTGAGTTGTTAAGCGTGTGGTGGTCTAGACGCTATGTTGCGCGCCAACTACACAGATATGTTATACACCACGCAGGTTCGTTCCTGGCTTGTGAAGTCAATTTTTTTTTTGTTTTTTTTTTTTAATTTTTATTTTGTTTAAATTAATTTGTTAAAATTCTAGTTATATTTTAGCAAATTTTGAATTTAATTTTCAAGAGCGTAAATTTAATAACCAATTGGAATTATATTTTCATTCTATGTGTCATTTATACGAAACCAGAGGGGCGGAGCGTATGATTTAAGACAACCAATGAAAGCCATAGGCGCAATTTTCAAAATCTTAATGAACCTTGTTATATAAAAAAAATACTGCACTTATTAAGAAACCTAAATAATGATATTAGGTATTCGAATTAAAATTAACAAAAAAATATTTTAACATACAATTTGTTTTTAAAGCTCTGAGATTAACAGACGATAAATTGTTTTAAAAAGATCGTTCATTTTGCCGTGGTTACTACAAAGCAAAATTTGTCCTACACACTCAGCATGCCGCCTTCACTTATTATATACCTGCAAAACCCTGCAATGTGTGAAAATTCACACTTCACATCAATTTTTTGCCTTAAATTCAGCTCTGTTGGAACGAGACGAGCGGCGACGCGTCTCAAGCCCAAATTATTCACCAAAATCGACCAAACGGACACGTGAGAAAATTTCAAATCACGTGAAATCTCTCTTAAGCTAGAACACCGATTATCGAGCACAATTTCCTTTACTTTTTCTATGTTTTCGTCGGTTGAAGCGATCGAAGGCCATCTGGAACGTGGTTTGTCTTCGACGATCTCCCGATCGTTTTTAAATGCTTTGTACCACTCGTACACCCGTGTTTTTGATAAAGCTGATTCACCATAACACTTTTCCAACATTTTTAAGGAGTCATACGTAATTCCATTCGCAACACAAAATTTAAGGCAGACTCTTTGTTAAGTAGTTTTGTTCATTGTAAAAATCGCGATGCACTACTGAAGTGTGTTAACTAAAACAGCCGATGTAATCAAACTGGTTGACAGATGGCGCTCATGTTTAACACAGTAATTAGGGACAGTGCTGCCATCTTATGAAAAAAAGATTTAAAAAAAATTATTAGCGCCGGCTTTTTAAATCACAAATTTCCGCTACTTTTTTGACAGAGTAGTATATATTTTAATTATTAAAGTTCTTTTTTTTCTTAAAAGGGGTTTGTTAAGCTCTTGAGTATTCGTAACATTGTAGACAGTCCTTAAACTTCACTAATTAAAACCCCCAACCAAATTATAACTATTGGTTGATTTGGAATTGTAAATTCAGTCGCGTGCGTACGAAGAGTAAACAATGGGCGAACGGGCCAGTTATTTGTTCAGGTATGGGGGATGTAAGGGCGAAAATCAGAGTGTCAATGTCAGGTATATAGGCACAGTTGTTTGTTTAGTATCTCTGTCAATACAAAACTGATTTACTAAGAGTGTACAGGGGTCACAAAACCCCCAGGGCGTACTGTCACACAGCCTATACTTGGACTAATCTCGTCAACCCAATCATGCTCTTACAGGCTTTATCACAAGGAAAAGACGCTTTTGATTGACACTATAAAATAAAAGATCGAATAGGGAGCAATATTAAGAGTATACAATACAGGTATTCTTTAAAATGGAGTAGGATAAGTGACGAGAAAAAGGTGGAAAAAATTACAAACTGGATATCAATGGGAATTGAATCGACAATGACAAGGAATATGAAATCAGATATTATGTTGGCGAACAAAAGAACATAGGAGGTTGTATTGGAAGCCGCTGTTCACCTGTAAATGAAGTGTGAGTTTTCATACATTGCAGGGTTTCGCAGGTATATAATAAGTGAAGGCGACATGCTGAGTATGGAGGACAAATTTTGCATTGTAGTAATCACGGCAAAATGAACGATACTTTTAATAGTTTATTATTATACGAGTTTTATAAGACGATGTATTGTCACACGAGTTGTTTGGAGTACGACGAGCGAAACTAGGAGTGCTCCAAAGACACAAGTGTGACAATACGTCGTATAAAACGAGTATATAGGGGAGAGTAGCCAAATTTGGACCACTTAAGAATTTTTTAATATATAGGGATGTACAAGTATTTTTAATAGAAAGGAAGTAGTGGAAAAAAAGGTTATTGTTTATATCTTCAAAATAATACAATTTATTTAAAAATAATAATTATATTGAATAGTGAAAAATCAATACATAAAAATCGTGTCATCGGTCCAATTAAAGAAACTGATTTCTTAGGATGGACCAGAGGTTTTCCAAGATGCCCCATCAATATACGTAAACACAATTGAAGTAAAAGTAATTTTGATTTTTGCACTGACTCCAGCACACTGTGTATGGACCCAAGTGTGACATTTTATGCACTGTATCATCTCATCTTCTTTCATTTCCTCACATATAATACAAAACCATGTAGTCTTAGTTTTTATTCTTTGTCTTTTTGGTCCAATATTTGGTAATTTTACTTTGTTAGTCTTTTGATCTTTGACTTTTTCTAATTCCTTTTATTGAGGACTACTTGTTATTACAATTGCTTTTTGGGCTATTCCTCCAGTTCGAGAAGACGATGGACCTTGCTTTGTATATCGTTTTGGTGGAGGTGATATATCGTAAAGAATATCCTTACATTTTTAATTTTTTTTTCTCCCGAGGTACCTAATCAACAGCAGAATCACTATTATTACTTGTACTGTCACTTAAAGACATCCATGTTGGTGTATTAGGCCTACTTGTAGTATTTACTACGATTTCAGCAGGGTTAGCAGAACACTGTAAAATATCGGATGCTGCAAACAGGTGGTCCTGAAAGATATGTCTATTTCCAGGCCAAATACCAGAGGTACGGAAAGCACTTTCAGCTATAGCTACAGTGGCTGCTCGGCCGTATGCTTCATTTAGCAATTTAGACATCTGAATTGGACCGGTCCAATTCAGGCGACTGCTTGTGGTCCAGCTTGAGCTACTTTTATAAATATTTTAAAATGTTTCACCTAACCTTACATTTGAACTAGATTAATAAAACTAATATAGTAAATTGTAGCCAGACAAGTTTGCTTTCTGCAGATATAAAAATATATTTTGTTCCTTACTTTGAAAAAGTCTAAAGACTATTGGCCTTATTGATAAAATATTTAATTGATGGTATGTAAATACTAATAACACTTCACTAACTGCAACCATGAGGTGCGCTGTTATAAAAATGATTGCATCAGACAAGTTTACGTCCATCCCCTTTTAAATTATATTTTGTTGCGTAAATGCCTTATGCAGGTCAAGTTACGATAGTGGTCCAACTTAAGCGATGGTCCAAATTCGGCTACTCTCCCCTACTATTTTTTTACTTTGCATCACTTATGTACTTTGCATCACTTATGTTATAGAAATTTTTAAAATTTCATTTATATAAAATATCGGAATACAATTTAGGGATTTTTGTAATATGCGGTCACCATAGCAACAATTATATGATTTCTATGATAACACAACACAACAGTAATTTGGCAGGTGCAAAACAACAACCTTCTTTTTGAATTTTCTTAATAAAAATATTATAAAATAATTATATGACAAAGAAATACTTACAAATTGTATTAAATAAACATTTTAAAATGTTTGAAGTTATCAATGACAGGCCGTAGGCGAGTAGTACTACCAATCTCTCAAAATAAAACGTCACCAAAAACAGTTTAACAATAGCTTCTATTGTTAAACTGTTTTCAGTGTAACAATGATCTTTTGAACGCAAAGTACAAGGTGTCTCAAAAGAAATTTTATATTTAGTGGATCGATTAAAAAAAAAGTAAGCCGTATATAGAAAAAATGTTTATTAATTATTAAAATACACTTTTTAGGGATTTATTTCTAAAAAATTATATCGTCTAAATGTAGACCCTCGCGTTCTCGACACTCATTTAATCGAACAGTAAAATTACTTATGACGTCTCAGCAGGTGGACTCAGGGATGGCTGCCATTTCGTGACGGATATTTTCTTTCAAATGCGCCAGTGAAGTCGATTTATTGGCGTAAACTTTAGATTTAAGATAACCCCATAGGAAAAAGTCCATAGGGGTTAAATCTGGACTGTGTGGAGGCCAATTTATGTCACCTCTCCGGGAGATCAATTTGCCTGAGAATTAAGCCTCTGACTGGCATCTTGGGGCTTTAATTCTTGCACCAATTGAATTTTGTAGGGGTGCAGCTTTAGGTCTTTGTGCATAATGCGATATAATGATGATCTATGCACATTTAAAGCACTTGCGCGCTTCCGAATTGAAAGGTTCGGGTCGTCACGAACAGACTGATTAACATTCTCCACGTTTTCTACCGTTCTTGATGACCTAGGTCGCCCGGATTTTGATTTATCCAGCGTTGTACCAGTCTCTTCAAACTTTTTAACCCAATGTCGAATGAGAGGAATGCTTGGCGCATCATTTAAGTGGCGAAAACCTCGAATATTGCAGAATTTTCTACGCGCTACAGTCGCCGAATCACCGTTTTTGTAAAACTCTCGCACGCATAACGCGCGGTCTGCTCCCGAGAAACGCTCCATAGCGACTAAATTCCCAAGAGCCAGGCTACCGATTGACATAACCCCCGCGCCCCTCGGATACGTTGCGTTCACGCAGTAAGCTAAATAAATATAAAATTTCTTTTGAGACACCTTGTATAAAAAATAATTTATCGCCTGTTAATCTAAGAGCATTAAAAACAATTTTTTCTAAATATGTGCAGTATTTTTTTTTTTTTATATATATAGCAAGGTTCATTAAGTCATATGCTCGAGATACATATTCGAGAATATTGTATATGCATCAAAATGTATATTATTTATTAGGTATATTTTGTTATTATTTACATATTTAGACTTTTATTTATATTCTTGGCGTAGATTTTATGGAGTATTTATGCAATTTGTTTTTACGCAGTTATATATTTTTTGACACCTGACAATTAACAGATCAAGATAGAGGACTAATGTGAGTGAGGCCAAAAGACAGCCCAGCTGATGGTATCCAAAGAAGAAGTTATTGATATAATTTTTAGACCTTTATAATATATACATATATTTTAAATTTTTATTTGTAATAAATATTTAAATAAGAAACTGACGCTTCTATCTTAAAGTTTAAAACGGGTAGAAACGGAATTAAATCGTGAACATTTTCGATCGATTATATTTTACAACTTTCGACGTGGATTAACCCAACAAGAGTGCATCAATGAACTTAATTCGACTTTTGGCGATGAAGCACCATCAAAGACTACTGTTTATCGATGGTTTGCCGACTTCAACCGTGGCCGTACTTCGCTTAAGGAAGAATTTTGTGAAGTTCGTCCAAAATTGGTTCTTGTTCCGGAAAACATTGATGCTGTGCGTGAACTGATACTGCAAGATCGTCATGTGACTTATTGTGAGATTGAGGTATCCTTGGGCATTAGTGGGACCAGCATACATTCACTATTGCATGAACATTTGGACGTTGAAAAGATTTTTTCGCGTTGGATCCCACATAATTTGACAATCGCAGTGGAAAAAGCCTCAATCGGAGTGGAAAAAATTCTTCGAAAATAGGTTCAAACGCATGGAAAAGTGTATTGATCTTCATGGAGAATATTTTGAAAAACAATAAAACCATTTTTGTTGATAAATAATTGTTTACGATCTTAAAACCCGAAATATAAAACGCAACCCTCGTATTAAAGACCATTTGGAATTGTTTAATTTAGTGTCTTCACTGCGTATCATGCTGATTGCATAATAATAACTTATGTCCTAACAGTCACTTTACATTCTATATAAAAAAATTAAAAACCTAGAACGTGTTTATACACCTAATAAGAGGTTCCCAACGCATGAGTGGTGCTTACGGCAGAGAATTTCTCTTTTGGCTGTTAGAAAAATGAGAACTTTTTTGCAAAGTTTTAAAGAGAGATGATGGTTCTTATTTGTCAAAGAAACAAAATAATTTGCTTAGGTATTTATTGGATGTTTATGTATTGTTATACACCAAGCGACGCCGACGTCATGCGTCCATCAGAAGTTTCCTGTACATCACTATTTCAGTAGTCGGATATGCCTTCCTCTTCCGTTAAAAGGATTGAGTTATTCAAAGAAACCGTTCCACCACAAAACCATTATAAAATTACCATATTTTTGTAATAAACTTCATTGATTGACATAAAATTTGCATGTGAAATTTATTTGGGGGCGAATATGTTGTATAATATGTTTCTAATATGTAATATATTATTAAATATATATTTATTGAGACGTTTGAAAATATTAATATAATATTTATTAATGCAGAGGTTGGTTTACAATATGCCCACAACTTTTTATCAGAATCGATCTATCAGAACTGATTGATTTATACCATTTTTATTCATAACATTTTAAATTATTTATTTTTTTGACCTGGGTGCGTGAGGTCAAGAACCTATGGAAGATAAACAACCCTTTTGACACTAAATTATTTCTTTTTAAAGCAATTTTTACTCTTTGCGCAATGCAGAACGAATGGCTGAATCTGAACGATGAATATAACTACACTGTTTTTCAAAAAATTAAAAAACAGAATGAGACATATAATTTCGGCTAGCAAACAATAAACTTCCACAACAATTTAATTAATTATATATATAAAAAAATATATATATGTGAAGTGTGAATTTCACACATTTCAGGGTTTTGTAGGTAGGTATTTAGTAAGTGAATGATGATTATTGGGGATGCCAAAAAAAGTTTTATGTTAAAATATTGTTTTGTTAATTTTAATTCGAACGCCAAATTCCATTATTTAGGTTTCTAAATATGCGCAGTATTTTTTTTATATAGCAAGGTTCATTAAGATTTTAATAATTAGGCCTATGGTTCCATTAGATGTTAAAGTCATAAGCTCCGCCCCTTTGATTTCGTATACATTCAAACATAGAATTAAATTATAATTTCAACACTTCCCTTTTGTTATTAAATTGACGCTTTTAAAAATTAAAAGCAACATTTGCCAAAATATAACTAGAATTTTGACAAAATAATTTAAAAAAAAAATAAATAAAAAAGCAAAAAAAAAACAGAAAAAATAAAACTGACAGGAAGCGAACCGTAGTTTGCAACTTAGGAAGCGAGAACGCTAACCGTTAGATTACGGACATTTAGTCGTTTACATAGCGAATTAAATATTTTACATATTTTAGTTAAAAACACAAAAAAGGCCTTATTTTCCGATAACAAGATCTGATCAAAAATTCCTGTTGTACTATTCCGTTTCACACCAATGTACATTACTTAGAATTTTTTCAGATTTTTAGTTTACACCATGTGGGCTACAGGGTGTGGCAAAAAATTTTTTTTGCACAATTTTGGCAAAAATCGCGTCAAAATAATTTATTTTGCAAAAATAAAATTTTGGTTGTTAATCCACGTACTAAGGGCTTTTATTTGATACACTACTCAGAAATATATATATATTTTTTTTTTTTCGATGAGCACATATTTGTTTATATTTTAAGGGGGTATTTCTCTAGGTTTAGCCGTTTGGCTACAATTTTTACCGAACAGACAGACAGACAGACAGACGACAAAATTACGGTATAAGGGTTTTTTGGTCATACCTACAAAACCCTAAAAACATTCTATTATCGTTATCACAACTTCTGCAATCTAATTCTTCGATGCAATCATAAAATTTCTCGATAAATCATGGTATAAAATCTCCATAACTTCATTTAAAACAGATTTCCAGTAAATTTTTCAAAGTCTCATCAGAAATTTTTTAAACTTAATAACTTCCTGTAATTTCCTCACTCTAATTCACCTGAGCACGCCACTGTCCATCCTTATCTTTCCGAAGAATAAGAAACGGAAATAGAGTAGTCATTATATCTTAGGATTTACTGATTTTTCCAACTAAATTAATACTGAATGATTAAATATACAACTTCACGCCAAACCTACATTTATTCGATGGATGGATGGGTATAATTTAAATCGGACAATCTAGGGGGTTGTTTTATTTATTTTATTAATGAATTTAGGGGGGGAATATTGTGGAGATTGATTATAATGGTGAAGCTTTGTGACTTTAATGCAATTTAGGTAACAGAAACGTAGGATTTAGTGTGATATCTACGCTTTTAGAAAAAGGATTATATATTAATTTTTGTAGACATTTTGGTAAATATATCTTCGTGTCACTGTAAATACACGGTAAATGTATTATACAAGGTGTCTCAAAAGAAATTTTATATTTAGTGGATCGATTAAAAAAAAAGTAAGCCGTATATAGAAAAAATGTTTATTAATTATTAAAATACACTTTTTGGGGATTTATTTCTTAAAAATAATATCGTCTAAATGTAGAACCTCGCGTTCTCGGCACTCATTTAATCGAACAGTAAAATTACTTATGACGTCTCGGCAGGTGGACTCAGGGATGAATGCCATTTCGTGACGGATATTTTCTTTCAAATGCGCCAGTGAAGTCGGTTTATTGATGTAAACTTTAGATTTAAGATAACCCCATAGGAAAAAGTCCATAGGGGTTAAATCTGGACTGCGTGGAGGCCAATTTATGTCACCTCTCCGGGAGATCAATTTGCCTGAGAAAATTTCACGAACACGTGGCAGAGACATATTGGACGTGTGTGAAGTTGCTCCGTCCTGTTGGAACCAAGTTCTTTGGTTATAGCCAGGAAAGTTTTCCAGTTCAGGTACCAAGAAGTTGTCTAACATCTCCACATAACGCTCTGAATTCACTGTAACTGCACGCCCCCTTTCGTCTTCAAAAAAGTAAGGGCCGATAATTCCTCGCGCCGACATCGCAGCCCATACGGTCACTTTAGGCGAATGTAGGGGTTTCTGATGTTTGCGTTTCGGATTCGTTGCACTCCAGTAGCGGCAGTTCTGCTTATTTACGTGGCCATTAAGATGAAAATGAGCTTCATCCGTAAACAAAATGTTGGTAAACGTTGAAAATCGCTCAATCACCTGATTTACGAAATTAAGCCTCTGACTGGCATCTTGGGGCTTTAATTCTTGCACCAATTGAATTTTGTAGGGGTGCAGCTTTAGGTCTTTGTACATAATGCGATGTAATGATGATCTATGCACATTTAAAGCACTTGCGCGCTTCCGAATTGAAAGGTTTGGGTCGTCACGAACAGACTGATTAACATTCTCCACGTTTTCTACCGTTCTTGATGACCTAGGTCGCCCTAGATTTTGATTTATCCAGCGTTGTACCAGTCTCTTCAAACTTTTTAACCCAATGTCGAATGAGAAGAATGCTTGGCGCATCATTTAAGTGGCGAAAACCTCGAATACTGCAGAATTTTCTACGCGCTACAGTAGCCGAATCACCGTTTTTGTAAAACTCTCGCACGCATAACGCGCGGTCTGCTCCCGAGAAACGCTCCATAGCGACTGAATTCCCAAGAGCCAGGCTACCGATTGACATAACCCCCGCGCCCCTCGGATACGTTGCGTTCACGCAGTAAGCTAAATAAATATAAAATTTCTTTTGAGACACCTTGTATTTTAATAATTTTAAGTCATATATTGGGTAAATATAGATCAGGGATCGGCAACCATTTTTACTTCGCGGGCCTCATTCAGTAACAAAATTTTTGGCGGGCCATACTTGCTTTTGTAATTTCTATTTTCTACTGTAGGATTATTATGACTGTAGGATTTTAAATAATAATAATAATTTTTATTGATCAAAATTTTTTAAAATACAGAATATGTTTCTTATTGACTAGAGCAGTGCTTCTCAACCTTTTCTGGCCTGGGACCCCCGAAATTATGTAAATATTGTCGGCGGCCCCCCTATGTTATGGTGTATCAAGATAACAGGAACACGAGTTTTCTTCGAAAAGGCAACATGTGAGGAAGTTGGGATAAATTTTAAACTAAAATTTCAACTCTCTAGGTTTAGCCGTTTGGCTACAATTTTTACCGAACAGACAGACAGACAGACAGACAGACAGACAGACAGACAGACAGACAGACAGACGACAAAATGACGGTATAAGGGTTTTTAGGTCATACCTACAAAACCCTAAAAATAGCTAAACTTACAAAAATGAAAATTCTGGTTAGTGTCGCCTAATCGTTTGGAATAAACTGTATGTATAAAAATAAATAAAGCATAAAAATAAGTAAAGCATTGAAAGTATCCATAATTTTATCCTTTTAAAATGAAGTTGTGAAACTCTGTCTCAGTATGGTAAAATATGTATAGCATTTGCAATAATAGGTCCATTAGTCTATTTATTTATGATGTAGGTTATACATTACATACAAACTATGTAATTTAAAGCTTATTATGGCAATTTTTCAAATTTTATTTAAATAATAATATATTTTATGAAGTGCTAATATTATGATATATCAATTTCTATTTTTATTAACATTTATGTATTAAATTGGGTATTTTATATTTAATAAATGTTTTAATTAATGAAGTACTTTTATAACTACCAATAATGTTTTATTGTGTAGGTATTTGTAAACACAAAGTTTTGTAATGATTATTCATGGAAGCGATATTTTTTTAATAAATTTATTGTAAACATATTCAAAAGTTTATTGTCCAATTATATATTTTGGAATATAAAAAAAATAGTGCGTATAAAAATAGGCGATTGTAGTTTTAAAATTCTGTTTATTGCTTTTTAGACTTTGTAGTTATGTCTACGAAATCCTTTTATCGTCACTTATGTGGCTAGACTTGAGTTTTCTACAGATTCACTTTGAGATGGAAGCCTATTTATTTTACTGCAAATAAATTTTGGAATCGATACTTTTCGAAATTTGAGTAGTATTGACATCACAATACTGACATTGAATTTATATGACGCAAAGTATCGATTCTCTAACTCCACCTAATACAATATCTATTAATTCATCGTATTTTCATTTATCTAGTTTCATATTGATCAGATAACAAACAAACAAATGTTCAGAACAGTTGTTAACAAATTCATGTTACCATTGAATTGAACACAAATCAGAGACCCTATAATAACCAACATTTCTCTCTCACTCTTTGTCATATTGTTTCGTCTCTTTCTGTCCTTATACTATCATATCAGGTTCCCTGTCATTTCTCTTTGAATCACTGCTTGTTATTAATTGTGTCCTTTCCATGCATTGACAGTTTCAATTAACTTTTGTTTTTACTTTTCAGGTAAGTTGACTTTGTCTTGATGTATGGATGACACGCCATCATGGTATATTTTTAATTATTCATTTTATATGAATAGTATCATTTGTAGTCGGTTTCTTTGGTTTAAGCGGAACTAGATTTTCAAATTTAACTTTTAACTATTGAATGAAGCTTCTGATCATCTTGTTTATCAAAAACCTATTCTAATAGTGAAAAAGTGAGCTAGTGACAACCTAAGATAATTAAAATTCCATTTAGTTCAGCTTAAACATTGGAATAGCCTATAGAACATTTAGAGATATGGCGTCAGAAGTGATATATATGGTAGTAATAATTGTTTTAATTCTTGTCTTTCGGCGTAAAAAGGATCAGGTCGTCAAGGATGAAATTTGTAGTTAATAATATTGCCAAATTTAACAGCTTATTATTTGACATTGGCTTAATATTTTACCATTTTGTTTTTTTTTTTTTTTGTTGAATAGTTACACATCTCGCCTGTTTAAAGAAATCATTGTATGCTCTAAAAAATATCAAAAACTTATTTTTTAAATTAATTTTTTGAACACGGAAAGGTTGGAAATTCGCACTATCATGAAGTATGAGTTCTTATGTGGAACTACGGCATCGCAGACCGCGCGAAACATTAATAGGGTATTTGGCTCTAGAGTTACTACGCAGCAGACAATATCAAATTGGTTCGCCAAATTTCGTACAGGCAACTTAAAAACAAACAAAAAATCCTGGCTCATCGATCACAGCATAAATATACTGCAACCAACTGGACGAAATGATGCAAAAACTTAAAGAAACACAGCCTAGATTGGTCAACAGATCGACTCCTATCTTATTGCATGATAACGCTAGACCACACACTGCACAAATGACTGTGACAAAACTACAGAAATTGGACTTGGAATTTCTTCATCGTCCTCCATATTCACCAGACCTATCTCCCACTGACTACCACTTCTTCCGCAATTTGGACAATTTTTTAATTAGAAATCAGTTTAATTCCGACAATGCTGTAAAACTGACTTTCCAGGAATTAATTGACTCTCGTCCGCCAGGGTTTTATACCACCGGCCTGAACAACCTGCCGCTTAAATGGCAAAAGTGTATAGACAATATGGGAGCATACTTTGATAAATAAAAAAATTCCTTATATTTGTAAGTTATTTTGTCTTTTGTTCTACAAATTTCATCCTTGTCGACCTAATAATTGTATCTCTTCATTTCTTGTTTTGATTCTTTGACATCATCTTCCTCTCTTCTCAATATATCTACGTATTAGGTTCAGTAGCCGTTTGTCTCGTAGTATATTTTTCTTTTTTCCTCCCATCTATTTCTTCTTCTTCTTTTTCGTTCTTCTCATTATTCTGCTAACCTCAAAAGACTATTTTTTTGTCCCACGCTCTTCTTGGTTTCTTCATATGTCACTGTTCTTTTTACTGTTGTTCAACTGATTTTATATCTTTTATAAAACACCATGGTAATAACTGCTGCTCAAGAGTGTCTGTAGATGGTCTCGATCTTCCAGAGTAGTGGTTGTTAGCAATAGCAATACCAACTTCACAAAAACGTCGAGAACATTGACAAATGGTGGTATTGTATGGTTACCATAAACTACTCCGTTCTACACAAAGGAGTTTTTAAACAACCAACCTGAACTTGTGCAGTTCTATTCGGAAGAACTATCAGAAAGTACGTAGAAAACAAAAAATACACAACTGCATGGAATGGGGAGCACATACGCAATGTGCATTACACCTGGGATATTGATAGGATTTACAGGTATTGCTGTTTTCCTTCCTCCAGCCAAGTTTTTCAGTCATCAAGGTTTTCTCGTTCAACATCTGATCCCTTTGTCAATATCATCATTGACATGAGAGCCCCAAGTGAGCCTTGACCTCCTTTATTCAGGTTTCGTGAACATATTTTTCAATCTGTGTACATTCAGGAGTAATATAGGCAGTCTTACGTCCTTTTTTAGCCTAACCGAAAGACACCTACAGTTTATAGCTGGTTGCGAACGGCTAAGCAAAGCCATTAACTTGTAGAAATAGTTTTTTACACAAATTATTTGACATTGTCTGGATTTGAAACCACGTCCTTACCCTTACCAGCAGTTTTAAAACGCTTTAACCCTTCCAGCTACAAGCCTTCCTATTCATTGCTTCGTCTACTTTATTTTGCTAGGATCGTTTTGAACTACTTCCTTTTCTTGTTTCTCAACCATACTTTCTTTGATTATATTGTTCCATTTGAAGAGTTTTAACTTGATTTAGTTTAATTCACTGTGTTGATATCTAACCGAAGTCAACTGCTTATTTCTTTTATTTTTATAAATTTCTTGCAGCATGCTCTTCTAATATGCCGCGCTCGTGGTATTTTCTAACTGTCCGTAAATGCAGATCCAATATTTCAAAACGTAACAGATTAGACACTAATTGACAGTGTGTAAATGAATTACCTCACTCTCCTTCTATTTTGGTTATAGTGAACCAATTCAAATAATATAAACTACCCTTAAATTAACACAAGACGTATAGCGTTTTTGCGTCATCAATAACTTTCGCTTTTATTGCGTCATTAAGGGCTGACGTCGGCGGCGACGGTCTCGCCTGTAGCTTATAGAGGAATGTTAATTTCAATTCTAAAGCGTTTTAATTAATAATCATTGGCACGCCATTTATTCGACACGAATTACTCGTAAGCTAATTGGACGGCGAGTCCGCGGTGTGGTCGGACATTAGTCATCGTCCCTTGGACACATCAACGACAGGAAATGTATGCGAGATGCAGAAATGCAGTTCAGGATTCGTGGCTTTATAAACGTTTCCGCTACAGGGTGGAATAGTTATTAAAATATATCTGGAGATTGAAATAGTTTAACAAAAAATTGCACTTGTAAATGATGGTTTTTTTCTCTCACCATGCAAGATCTCTGTCTTTCTAGCTTACTCTTTATTCAGGTAATATTTTTTCTCGGGTTAATATTGGCCTCATCTTGCTCTGTTAAGTGTCTTATCTTTTCTTATGTACCGATACTTGTTAGGTCTTCTGTCATTTTGCAGACGTCGTCAGTTTTTGCGAGGCGGAAATGGATTGATAAGATTAAAGTTCGACATAGTTCACTCAATGCATGAAGCAACACAAATGGCTCGAGAAACAGAAACGTAGCAAAACACCGTAAAATATATATATGTAAGCTAGGGTTGTACATCGAAGGCAAAACATCGATGTTTAACATCGATGTTAACATCGGCGCTTACTATCGATGTTGAAAAAACATCGAAGGAAAAACATCCATATATCGGAAACATCGATGTTTTATTAATATTAAAAAAAGCTATTTATTTATATTATATAGGTTTTATTTAATAATGTAAAGATAAAATACGAAAAAAGTAACATATAATACACAAAAAGCATTTATTAGATTTTGAAATAGAAATATTCCTTTTTAATAGTAATTAATTTCACATTAACATTATTATACCCAATATAATAATCCTAATTTGTACATACAGTCTATTCTAACCGATTAGGCGAAACTAACCGCAATTTTAATTTTTGTAATTTGTCATTAGATATTTTTTTATATATGGAAGTTGACTTTTCCTGAACAAAATGATCAAACACAATTACTTTTATACTTTTTTAAGTTGAAATAAAGTCTGTTCCTTTGGTTTAGGCGGAACTAGATTTTCAATTCTAGTTACTTTTACCGATTAATTGAAGCTTTTGATCATTTTGTTCAGGAAAAGCCAACTTTAATATATAACAAAATAGCTAAAGACAGCTTACAAAAATCCAGGGATTGGAGGAATAACAACTGGGAAAGTGTCAACAAGACTGAAAAAGAAAAAGTGTGTTAGAGTCGTTGGTCGTTCGCATTGTTTGCAAAAATTAGAAGTTTCTTCTTATTTTTTCGTATTCTGCTAACTGCTAAGAAAAATAAGAACTAACACTATTAGTATTGTTATATCACAATAGATGGCGCTTATATTTTGTGTACTAATTTTAATATAAATTAAAATTTTAAGATTCCAGCGCCTCTAGCGGTAGTTTCTGAATTTCAAAGTTTAAACATCGACATCGGTAGTAGACATCGATGTTTTATCGATACTATCGCTAGCCGACCATCGATGGTAAAAACATCGATGTTTTTAAAACGAACATCGATGTTTTCGATACATCGATGTTTTTTCCCATCCCTAATTTTAACGCACTTATACGAACTCTGCGCTTGCGTCTGACTATAATAAACCGTTGAAAGTTGCTTTAAGAACAGTCCTATAATATCTTCGAGATTTTTTGTTTACAGTATGACTGCATAATATAAAATATCATAAATTCAAATAGTTAATTTGCGTGATAAAATATTTCGTCCCAATGTGAAAATTACAGTAAGATATCATTGCATGTATTTGTAAACCAGTTCATGACAGTAGATGTCACCAAAACAAAGTCCTCTGCTGTTCGTTAGAAGGTTCTTTTGGGACGATGAAGACGATGTGTTTCATTGACTGATGTTCTGCACCAAAGTCACATTTTGATTTTGCCTCATTCCCTATCTGAACATAGATTCGCCGCTTCTACCGTGTTGAAGCGGCAGATGCAGCTGCAAAAGCCGCCTCTCACAGACCTATGATTGATGTGAGTTTCGTTGTTGTGATTTCTTTTATTGAGTATGCGTATTTTTAATGATTTTATCTATTTATTTATTGTCTAATATATTGTTTTTAATACATAGTCTAGTCATTTAAATGGGCTGCGTTAGGCGCAAATAGCCTTTGTTGCTGTGCGCCAAAATTTTTAACTAACTAACTAACTAAGCTTCTACCGTGTTCATTTTAACTTTGCTCAAAGATATATAATTTTTTCCTTGGAAACTCAAATTAATTCGGAGGTTCTTCAGGTTTAATTAAGCAGTTACAATGCGTTTTCAGTAGTGTAGTTGTCATATCACTCGCTTCTTCAGGTGCTGAAATTAAATACAAATATACAATTTGTGTACATAAAATAAGGTATATGACGAATTTCCATTAACACCATTTATTTCTGACGTTGTCTAGGTGAACTATTCTACAACTTCTTAGAAATTGAACCTCCAGGGTATTTTCATGGCTGTACTGTTCTATTCTCTTTCATCCTAGCCATGTCTCTACTGTAATCACCCGTGTTACATTGACTATTAATCCAAATCTGTATTTTTCATTGTCCATTTTCAATGGAGTGATGATATTTTTCAGTTTTCTGTTTTGTAAAAAACTTATTTTTTCTACTACGTTAGGTAGTAAGATTAAAATTTACTACCCGTATTTAAAGTATATTGGATTTACTGATACGAAAGTGAAAATTCTGCATCATTTAAAAATGATTGAGAAATGCCTTACAGCAAATGAATTGGAAGAAATTTAGCAGAATCTTATATAACATTAAATCTACTCTTATGGAAAAGGTTGTGTTATAGGCTGAAAACATCTTTAAGAAATTTAAAAATTAGAACTTTTATCCAGTAGCGTAGCAAGAGAGTATTGACTAGGGACAATTGCCCCTGGACTGAAGGCTGAAGAGGCTTTGAAATTATGTCTAATTTTCAATATTATTCATGTAGTATAGATAATGTAAGATACGTAGAGCAATACAAAACATATCGTTGTACACAATTGAAATCCTATTTTTTAAGAGGTTAAAATAAGCAAAGTAATATTGGGCAGAAACGTAATTTGGGTGGCACTTAATCTATGTAATAAATATGAGTGAAGGTATCCTAATCGTTACATTGGATTTTGTAAATTTTTGAATGAGAAGTATTTTCTTTATACTCTGTGTCAAATAAGAAATTAGTAGATAGCGATGTGTATAATTTGTTCTGTATAACAAATACATTATAGCGGGAAATTTAAAAAAAGTTACAAATACGGCATGGGCGTAGTAACTGAGTTAGCAAGTAATTTTTTGAATTTAATATAAACAAAGGATTGGTTTACAATGTATTGAAATAAAGAAGATAAATAATATATCTACGTTAAAAAATATTAATTTTTAAAAATTATGTATTATAAATAAAGAAAGATCTGGCTAAAAGGGTTTAAATAAAACAACAACGCCAACAATATATCTTCAGAGCTTAAGTTTTTTATTTAAATATTTATTAGAGCATTTTTATTTTGTCCCTCCTACATTGCCTATATGTCCTTTTCTTGGGTGGTCAGGTGTCGGATCCTTTATCCTTCAGTACTTTAACTATTTGCCATAACAACTTCTCCAATAGACCAACCTCTTTTGATAATATTTTAATAGCTTGAGTTTAGCTTATCCGTTCTTGACTTCGTCATAAAAATACATTGTAAGCCATACGTCGCGGTTCACTTTTGACTTATTTCCCTTGAGTTTTTATTATAATACCAGCAGGGCCAGCTTCAAGTTCTTTTTCTACCAAATTATATTAATTTACTCACAAAAAAGTACTTGTATATCAAAATATTTATGTCAGATAACCTAAAAAAATATATAATATAAATAAAAACATATTACTTAAATTCTCCATAATATCTATGCCAAGAAAATAAATGACAAATATGAAAATAATAACAAACATGTACCCAATAAATAATTTATATTTCGATGTACAATATTCACGATGACAATAACATTATCTGTCCACGTGGACTAAAAACATTTTTTTTTACATTGTAAAACTGATGATGTTCTAAACCAACCAGAAGCAAGGGCAAGCAGTTCCCATATTCTTGCACACAATATACTTAGCTGACTCAGATTGCAATTTGTTGTTGACTAATTTAGTTCTGAGTGTATTTGTATAATAAAAACCTGCTTTTATATTATTTGTAACTATTATGATGCGTATTACATAGGCCAAATTGTGTTATTTACTATTTAAAATTAATTTAACCACACTTGCGTGCATCAGTGGATCAGAATCTTTTGAACAATTTAGCACTTCTTAGTACAAGAAGTGTTCAATTTGCTAAACATCAAAATCAATAACTTATACTGTCATTTTATTTAACTAAATCGTATTTGTTTATATAAATTTTGAGAAATCTAGTGTTGATTTTCACGAAGCTAACCCTAATTTCGATAAAGCAGCAAGTCATCTTAAGAAAAACGAATCGTTTCGTCTGTAAACACAAAACGATTTGCCGTTTCGTATGTAGTAACATAGCAAATTCCTGAGAAAGCAGTGAACTACCAGTGGTATAGCTAATTTGATCAGAATCGAACCGACCAACGTCTTAACAGAATTTCACGGGCTAGTGATCTCCGCGCGTAGAAGATGCTTACAGGAGAGACTTGATCCATTTCCCAGAGATTCTATACGTGCGCATTCGCTCCCCCTCTTGTTCTTGGCTCAGTTTAATTCCGAAATTACACCGGGTGCGAGAGTAATTCAATTTTCAAATGCGCATCGCGATGTACTGATGCATAAAGATCTAATCAGGACGTATGTGTTGGCTACACTGACTCAAATTGAGCTCAAAGGTTAAGGCAAGCAGATCAATAAGATTTAAAAGTGAATAAAATACTTTCACTCAAATATTTTAATGTTAAAAAGAAAATTCCTAGCATTAGGCATGAACATTAGGCTAATCAATCGTTAGCAAACTGCAGATTTTTTTTTGATTAAAATTTCTGTATAGATTACAGAATTCTACGAAATGTAATATATAAAATACATACAAAAATTCTCAGTATTGAACAGTGTTTAGAAGTATTGTAGGCTATTCCAAACGTTTAAGTGGAACTAACTGGAATTTTCAGGTTTGTAAGTTGTTATGAGCTTTCCTTTTCAGCTTTGAAAAGGGCTTTTGCTAAACAAAATGATCCAAATTCTCACTTAACCCATTTAAACCTGAAACTTTTTTTGAAAAAAAAATTAGTTTTTTTGTTAAAATTTAGTTAATTGTGTATAAATATGCATGAAAATTATTATATATTTTTTTTTTTTTTACTGATCAGAATAGCCAAAACATGCTGTACTTTTTAAAGGACGGTAGGACTATATACTACTATAAGAATAATAACAACCTATTTATTTTAATGCTTTGTTATTCTTATAAAGCATATAAATTCCAAAATTATTTCAAAATTATTTTATAAACTCTAATATAAATTAAACTATAAAATCATTTGCTTGTATGATAGTCCAAAAAACAATTTTTAGGATGTAAACCTACATTAGGTACATTTTTTACAAACAAAATTAGCTTTTTTGCTGCAAACAGCGCAACGTCTTTGAGCAAAATAAATGGACGGTCAGGGACCTCAAAGAGTTGTGTTTGTTTTGTTTGACTCTGGATGGTCATGGACCTCAAGGAGTTCAGAGGAACTCTGGATGGTCAGGAACCTCAAGGAGATGTGCAGTTATTAAATTCTGAAGATGCCGCGAGGACGTGGCAGGAGCAGGACGGCCGTGTTACGATAATAAGTTGTTTTATTTTTCAGTTATTTTGAGTAAATAAAGTTAAATAACATAAATTTCACTAATGTATCAAAAACTTCATAAATAAAATATGGTAGGACATAATGCTACCGTCCTTTTAAAAGGACGGTGACTTTAGTCATTGAATATCGTTTGCCGGTTTCAACAAAATTTAAGTTTTTGAGTTTATTAGTATATAAAAATATACATTCTAACATAAAATGTATTTTATAATTTTAAAATTTAAGAATAATAATAAAATAACTTTCCTAGAAGTAGCCATTGTCAATGCTCATAAAACGTAAGCGATTGAAACGCCAATAAAATTTAAAAAAATGACAACAATTGTTTGAAACTTGCTATAAATGATGTATCATAAACACAGTGATCATAACATATTACGCCATCTCAAATTATTTGTTTTTATTAATTAATTTAGCGCGATTTTTGAAAATCCTTTTAAAAGGACGGTAGGTTTAAATGGGTTAAACGGTAAAAGTTACTAGAATTCCAAATCTATTTTAAAATTAATGTCCACTGAAACCAAACCTAAATAGAAATTGTAATGTATTTTTTCTTTAACGCTTTACCGCATAGTGTGCTATATATGGCACATTCCGATTTTTTATTGTTATTTTACTTTTAAAACTGAATCAGAACGTTACTTCATTAATGTTCATATATGCCACATACACAGCAATGGATCCTGCAGTATCTCAAGTAATGGGCTGCAATAGATTTGAGGATATCAAGCGGAATTTGCACTTCAACGATAACTCTGAATTTATTGAGAAAGGGCAACTAGAAGATACGACCTTGTCTTTCAAAAATTCGGGGGCGACTGATTTTAATCCCTAATGAAGAATACCTAGCAATTGACGAGCAAATAATACGGAATCATTTTCTTTTGTAACATAATGTAGAATCATAATGTTCCATGTATGGCACAAACCCTAAATTATTATTTTAATTGTTATTTTTTCTTAAAAATAATAATTAATATTTTAAATATTTTTTTAAATTAATTTTTCTATCAATAAGAACCAATTCCTAATGCTCATGAATTATTTCAGCCAAAAATAAAAATTTATGCAGTTAAGGGTTAACTTAATATACAAGATATATATCAAGTGATACCTCTTAATGAGAGCAAATTTAAAGGAACAGACATAAAAATCTAATTATTTTCCCTGTAGTGTACATATTGTTGATATCTCTCAGGTAAACTTATAGTACGATGTTTTTTGGAATAATGTTCAATCGGGTTGAAGTCATAGGAGCACGCTGGGCAACCCATTGTTGTTATACCTACTTCATTTAAAAAGTCTGTTACACAGTGGGCGACGTGTGGCCGCGCATTATCCTGCATTAAGCTCAATTTTTTTCCGATATATGTGGCAAAAGGTACAACATGGTCTTGAAGAATATCTCTGATGTACCTATCTGCAGTCAACGCTCCGCCATCAATCACTACTAACTCTGTGCGAGCTCCCAAACATATTCTACCCCACACCATAATTGAACCTCCACCAAAAGATACACTAGTAGCAAAATTAAATGGTGCATTTTGTTCTCCTTAACGTCAATACAATCTTCGTTCATTGTTTAGTAGAGCATTCATAGCTATCTAGATATAGGCTACAAAATAATAAAATTTAAAAATAACATAATTTTCAATCTGTTCCTTTAAATTTGCCGGTGTGTGTATATTTGAAATATCTATTTCTTTTGTGTTGTTGAAAAAAATAAGTCTTTTATTCAAATTTATTGTGTGGTGTCAAAAGAAAGCTTTTAAGACGTAGATTAAGGAACAAAAAGTAGTTTTTTAGAATTTTTTAATTTGAATAATCAAAAATATACTTAAAAAATCACAGTCTCGTACCCTTTTACGCAAAGAAGTTGATCTAAAAATATGAAAAATTTCCGAGTAGTGTACATTCATGTAAACTGGAAACGTACGAGAGGAACTTTTGATCAGATTTCGTTTTTGGAAAATATTGCAGTTGTTTTTGACAAAATTAATTATTTTTTTAATTTATTGCTTAATTATGGCTAGTTATTTTATGCAATTTTTGTATTTATAGCTAAGGTAGTGTAGGTCTTTCTTGAAATTAAAAATATAATAAAAAGTTTTTAACAGCTAAGAACCAAGTTCACGTATGTAGAGTGTAGACTACTATTATACGTTGGGAATCAAATACCTATTGTTTGAATTACTTTAGATTTTTGTTCGTAAAGTATTAAAGAAGAAGAAATCATTTTTGTTAATGATATACTTATAAATCAAATAACACATTGTAAATAGTGAGAAATACGTTTCTGAAACTGAAAATATGAAGCCATTTATCAATATATTTCTTATTAATTTAATGAAGACTTCAACATAAAGAAAATGCAGAAAAAATCGCTGGGATTTTTTATTTAAATTTTATTGTGACGAAATTTTCATAACTTATTTAAATTTTGTTTTAAAAGTTAAATGGAAGTTCTTAGAACTAAAATAACGAATAAAAATGATTATCAAAAATCTGTTGATTTTAATTTGATTATAGAAAAAGTAAATTCCTAAACAACTGGCATTCTATTGGCTTCTTCCACTCCTTAAATACCTACAAAATTCTGAAATGTTTGAAAGTTCATACATCATATTTTTTTTCCGTCAAGGAATTGCGGCACTCATCTATGATCAAACTTCCCATTCATGAAAAAAATATACTGCTTTATGCACTTGCTAAAACAACTAATCAGTAACCAGTCTGAATAATCATGTAGTAATTCCAAAAGCTGTTCGCACCTCTTTTGTTGTTATGTTACTCTTTTTTCTTCAATTTTCCGATTATTTGAATTTGATTAATATTGATATTCTGATTGGATAAGTAATAGACTATCTGATAATTTTTCAGGATGCTGAAAGTTGATTATAATTATGTCTATTATCCTCCATTTTTAAATCGACTTGTAACCATAATGAAAGCTTCCGGCATTCCTGCAAGGAAACCTCACCCCTTGATCGATTTCCCGGGCTTTTCCTTTCGAGGGTTCTAGCACGGGCAAAGCAATGTCCTGTTCAGCTGCTACAGGACAAGCGCTACTAATGACCAGGACCTTTCAAAGGACTCTTATTAAAACCTAGTTTCTAAAGGGTTGCACAATTAAGAAGTACGGATGGGTATTTTATGACTTCTGTATTCAATAATCAACTGAACATTATATTGATTTATAATTAAAGAGATACTGAATAGGTATATTAAATTAATCACAAGTTTCATTTACTGATATTTAATATAATATATTTACATCTATTACATATTTACAATTATATGTACATCTACTTTACACAAAGCACAAAATTGATAAGGTACAATAACTACACACAAATATTGATGTTGATTATGAATGCTTTAAGATATTTTGCAACATGAGTGAAAGTGAACTGTGTCACTGATCGAATGTAATTACAGTGTTACTGATCTTATTGATATCCGACTCTAAGGCAGTGATTTTCAACCTCTGTGCCGCGAAATGTTTGGTAGTGTGCCGTGAAGTTTTGTAGATTTCTTTTGCAAACAAGAGAAGGTAATTTAGAAAAATTTTAAACCATTCCGAAACATTGTTCACATATAATCTGTCTCATTTTGTAATACGAAAGTAGATCTGGTTACTTTGGTGACTGTTGTGGTGTAAATAGACTTTTATGGAAACATGTGTAGTTGTAAACCTGGCTTTTAAATATTTGGTTAAATTTTATTATATCCAGGTTATATTCACTCAAAAACTATGTATGTCAGATAACAAATTGACATGTCAAAATTGCGATTGACATGTCAAAATTGTGATAGACATGTCAAATATTTTGATAGGTGCCACTTCAGAATTACCACCCTAAGATGATATTTTAAATATAAAACAAAAAATGAAATTTCCCTCTTAGTTTCGTATTACAAAATGAGACAGATAATATTAAAATTATTGTGAAGTGTGATTTTTCCCATATTTAAAGGGTTTGTAGGTATTTATATACTTTGTTTCGTTTGTTTGGGTGGAACTAGATTTTCAAATTTAGTAACTTTTATTGATTGAAGTTTTTGATAATTTTTTTTAGGAAAAGACAACTTCAATATACAAAAAAATAGCTATTGACAACTTAAGAACATTTAAATTCCATTTTGTTCCGCCAAAAGGTTTGGAATAGCCTGTAGTTCGTTTATAAATGACCGGAAGTAGTAAAACTAAACAAAATTTTGGTCATTGAAAAGTGTAATATTTAAAAATTATTGACAATTGCAACGGTTCACATTAATATGCATTGCTTAGAATTTTTTCAATTTTTTTTATCTTAAACCCCCTGGGTTATAATGGAGTTTTTAAGAGCGTAAATTTAATAACCAGTTGGAACTGTTGGAATTATATTTTCATTCTATGTGTCATGTCTACGAAACGAGAGAGGCGAAGCATATGACTTAAACAACCAATGGAAGCCATAGGCGCAATTTTCAAAATCTTTATGAACCTTGCTATATAAAAAAAAAATACTGCACATATTTAGAAACCTAAATTAGGTATTAGAATTAAAACTAACAAAAATATATTTTAACATAATATTGGTTTTTAAAACTCTTAGTTTAAAAGACGATAAATTATTTTAAAAATATCGTTCATTTTGCCGTGATTACAACAAAGAAAAATTTGTTCTACACACTCAGTATGCCGCCTTCACTTATTATATACCTCTGAAACCCTGAAATGTGTGAAAATTCAGACTTCACATAATTTTTTTTCTTTTCTTAATCTACGTCTGAAGAGCATTTTTTGATACCACTATAATTTAAAAAATAACTATATTTTTCAACGACTACAATATTTTCCAAATTTTTCGAAAAACTAAACTGATCAAAAATTTCTGTTAAACTAATCCGATTCCCTGTAATGTACATTATTCAGATTTTTTTAGATTTTTAGATAAACCCCTCTGGGAAATAGGTTGGGGAACTAAAGTTCTTTTTACAATTTTTTTGCGAAAATCCCACAAAAAATTCCATGCGTCGACCAGCGTCAAAACAATTAACCAAGATGCTGGCATATCGTGGCATTAAAAAAATTCTGTTTGCAAATGAGATAAATAATAATGTCACTTAAGACGTTCCTGTTGATGTGTTCCTCACCTAATAGAAACAATTACATGTTTAAAGCAAACCAAATAGAGTTTTTAATGCAAAGAACAATTTTCTGTGGTCTCCAAAAAATATTTTTAATGTTCCCGGATTTAAAATCGTAACTCCACCGCTGATAAGATTCAGTTCTTTGCGTCTTTTTGATGAACCGTTGGGTAGTCCGTTATCTAGAGTTCAAACGAAGCGAATTAGAGTCTCATAGGGAGTTGGCCCCTTGAATAATAAGTCTTCTTATAAAAGATAAAGAAATGCGGTTCGTATATTCCAAAATTTATTACCATTGAATTCTTCTTTTTCTTTATTCGTATCGTTTCAGTTTACTGATATTATACAGTTACGAAAAGAAGTGGAAATTGTGAAGAATGGACTAAGAAAGCATGGCCACCATTAAGGAAATCAATATCTCAAGTATGCTAAATATATTCAAATCCATTGATGAAAAACTTTTATTGCGCATAAAAGAAAATGTTAACATTTTTAAAAACCTTTGAACAGGGTCTATGGAAAATCTATAAAATGCCCTTAGGTCAATAAGAAGGAAGCCATATTTATAATGGAGTTTCCACTGCGGAAAACGTTAAAACGGAAACTGAAATAAGGACGGAATAGGGTGGCATTACTCAGTACCAAGTTAGAATCGGGCATAGCAACAATTTAAAATATCTCATTAATAAATATTCAATAGTATATTAGGCGTGTGAATTAATTAGGTCCATCTGGCGATCAATTTCTGTACTATGTAATTTTCTAACCTCTAATGTCTGCAATTGGCTTTATGTTTTAGTGTTGGCATATGATAAACGTTTTAGTTTGTAAAAATAGGGTTTGTAACAATAACAACGTGTTTATCTGATTCGAAAATGTCGAAATTCGAGCCATAAAAGCATCATTTCCGAGAAGTTCTCATTTTCAGTCGCTGAAGCTCATCGAATGCTCGTAGAAACTTGTGGTGAAAGTGCTCCTATCGATAAATCATGCAGAGAATGGTTTCGACGTTTCAAAAGTGATGATTTCAGTGTCGATGACAAACCTCATCCAGATCAGCCGAAGTAGTTCGAGGACGAGGAATTGCAGGCGCTAATCGATGAAGATCCGTGTCAATCGCAACATGATCTCGCATAATTGTTGAATGTTGATCGATCAACAATTTCTATGCGTTTGGCAGCCATGGGAAAGATTTACAAAGAAATAAGATGGGTGCCGTACGAACTGAAAGAAAGAGATATCGAGAGGCGCAAAACCATGTCTGAAATTTTGCTTGCCAGGCAAAATAGAAAAGGTTTTTTGCATCGTATTGTGACTGGAGACAAAAAGTGGATATATTTCGATAATCCCAAACGAAGAAAATCCATTTGCGACCCAGAAAAATCATCCGCATCGAGACCAAAGCGGAATATTCACGGCAAGAAAATAATGCTCTGTATATGGTGGGACCAGAAGGGTGTAGTGTATCATAAGCTATTAAAGCAAAGCCAAACTATCACTGCCGAACTTTCCCAACAACAATTGCTCCGTTTAAGCAACGAATTGAAGAATAAGCGGTCGGAATATGCAATAAGACACGACAAAGTTATCCTCCAGCATGATAACGCTAGACCACATGTTGGAAAGATTGTGAAGGCCATCTTGGAAGCACTTGGCTGGGACTTTTTACCAAACCCGTCGTATTCACCAGACATTGCTCCATTAGATTATTACTTGTTCAAGTCGATGGTACACGGGCTTTCGGGTCAGCACTGAACAATTTGAAGAAATAGAGAAATAGCTCAATGAATGGTTCGTTTTGAAGGACGAGTCGTTTTTCCAACACAACAACTGCCAGACAGATGGGAAAAAATAATATCAAGCGATGGCAAATACTTTGTATACTGTATTTTTCATGTTTCACAATAAATTCTTTTTGGAAGAAAAAAACGGACCGAATTAATTCACACATCTAATATTGTACAACCACCGCAAGATTAAAAAATTTTGACCAAATGATAATGTACCAAACCATACACATTAACAACATAACATTTTTGTTTTAAGTGTGAAAGGTTCAATACAAATGTAAGGATTAATATTTGAATAGTTGCAAGTGCTTGTAACCTACATTTCAGGTACATCTTACATCTTATTTTGTGTGACAATTGACATATTTGATATTTTGTAGGTGTTACGAAACCATTCTCTTTCTTGTCTGTGCACCACGGTTTTTTAGACTTTCCACAAATCATGCTCTTTGGTAGAGATTCTATACCAGGGGTCGGCAACCAGTAGCCCGTTGGATGATTGACGAGGAGAACAATTTTATTTATTCATTATATTATGAATTAGATGAGTTACGTCCATAGATTATGATATTATGAGGAAGTAATGCGATTCGGACTGGTCAGACATTAAAACAATATTTTAACTTCGCTAACGTTTCGATCTATATTTTAAATCTTCAGATAAATTTCTTTAAGGTAAATTAATCACATGATTGGTTTTCAGTTGCAACCTATTTTTAAATTTAATACTTGCTGGAACGGTTAGTTTGTAAACATGACTGCTTCTTAAAATGTTCTAACGTAAATCTTTCTTTTGCATTTACTCCTCGGGATTAAAAAAACAGACTATTGTGTAGATTTTTTAGCCAAGAAGTTTTTCATTGCCCTATATCTGTCCTAGATTTTCTTCAGTGTGTTAAGTTGTAGTAGTTGATATTTTTTCCCTCCCATGATAAGTCCAAGATATTGCAACTTTTTTCTCTGAATAATAAAAATAAGCTTACTCCTTCTCCATTCTCAGTAAAACTTTTTCATGTGTGATCTTGTGCATCCATGAGATTTTAAGCATACGTCGATAAACCCACATTTATGTTATTAAATAAGTTATTAACGATATAAATTTGTTAAGAGGATAGAAAGTCTGGCCTAAATTTTTTCTTATTTATATTCAGAAATGTAGAGTAATTTTTTATGATTAATTTAAATGAATTAGTCTCAATGACATATTAATTAAAAATAACATTAAATAATACTTTCCACAGAACACCCACAGAGAGTATATTTCATTCTAATTTCATTCTCCACGCACGACCGATTTCCTAACCTAACCCTCATGTAATTTCAAACAATAACAAATACACTTCCTCATCATATCGTCCAAAATATTTTATTACCGTAACCAATCCGTATTTCATATTATCCCTGACTCATCACCCTCCATTTTATAAACAAAAACACACAGCACTATCCAACACTTATAAATCTATAAGTTTGCGAGGTGGAGAGATACTACATAGCTTGCAGTTTTGAGATCAGGAGCGGCTCGTTAACGGTGCAATAGAAAAGTTTATATTTCCAAGCTTTAACGGATAAATATATATAACAGATAACGGCTACGTTGAATCGAAGTCAGTACTTCACTACAAAAAGAAAAATATTTCACAAATTTCAAGGAAAGTGAACTCTTTCATGACTGAAGAGGCCAATTCTAGATTCGAACATTTTGCCACAAATAGCGCAGAAATAATTATAAGCAGGATCAAGCAATAGCGTCTCAAGTCTAGATTTGCGTTTATTGTTTACTTGCCGTGAATATACTCGCTTTGGTCTCGATGCGGATGATTTTTCTGAGTCGCAAATGGATTTCCTTCGTTTGGGAATATCGAAATATATCCATCCTTTTTGTCTCCAGTCACAATACGATGCAAAAAACTTTTTCTATTTTGCCTGGCAAGCAAGATTTCAGACATGGTTTTGCGCCTCTCGATATCTCTTTCTTTCAGTTCGTACGGCACCCATCTTCTTTCTTTGTAAATCTTTTCCATGGCATAGAGATTGTTGATCGATCAATATTCAACAATTATGCGAGGTCATGTTGCGATTGACATGGATCTTCATCGATTAGCGCCTGCAATTCCTCGTCCTCGAACTTCTTCGGCTGATCTGGACGAGGTTTGTCATCGACACTGAAATCATCACTTTTGAAACGTCGAAACTATTCTCTGCATGATTTATTGGTAGGAGCACTTGCACCATAAGCTTCTACGAGCATTCCATGACACCATGATTCCCTACTTCAGGAAGTACAGTTGCCTTGTACATCATTATTTTTGTTTTAAGCTGTAAATCTCGGCAGCTCCATATAGATGTTCTCAGAGCACCAAAGACCTCTTATGCGTAGGATATATATATATATTTGTATTTTCAGTTATTCCGTGTGTATATAAGTATCCAACAAAGTTATTGGGAACCTCGGTAGAGGAAAAGTAAACTCAATATTCATTAAACGCGATATTCCCAATAACTATGTTGGATACTTATATACACACGGAATAACTGAAAATACATATATATATATATATATATATATATATATATTTGTCACTTCATCATCAAACAATTGCAGGATAATATGCTACCTAGGTACTTGAAAGTAAAAAATGATAATTTACACTCGTATAATAGGTAACCTCTGAGGGAACCTATTTCTAGATCAGTAAAGTAGTAAATTTCAGTCGGTAAAGGCTTCATTTTCTTCAATCAGTTTTGAATTCGTCGTGTTAATTTCACCAACTGTTTCATACAAATCATCTGACCATTTTTATTTTTGTCTGCTTTTTTGCGTTTTATTATTCTGGTTCAAATCATTAGTACCTGCTTAAAAGTATACTGAGAACGAAAAAACTATCAAAAGAACTAAACACAAGTGCAAATTTATATTAAATGCATATTGTATATTTAAAATAATTTTTTAATATCAAAGGCTACTTTTGATAAAGGCCATATATGAACGGCAAATGAATAATGCTGTTTTTTTCAACTTGTATTCAAAGTTTTGAAGTAAATTCCTCCTGATGATATAAACAAACGCTGCTACCGTTTTTTAAATATTGATTGGATAGAATTTTCGTCATTCAAACATATGAAAACAAATTCAGAATCATCATCAGACCTTTGGCTCCTGTTGGACCATAGGGCGCTTTAAGGCGTTTCTGTGGCATTGTTTTTGGGTGTTAAGGATCACCAACTCTACCCTTTGCACTACACTATACTATAATGATCCTTTTTTTGGGAAACATATTAAATAAGAATTTTTCTAGTAAAAACACTAGGCTGGTTTCACTGATATATTTGTTTATTCAATACCTATTTCGGATTTTATGCCATTCTCATGAGTTTACAAAAATACTAACTATAAGTAATTGAAGAGATTTTTATGTCTATACAGAGGTACACTTTAAGTTTGGGGGTTAACAGATAAATATTTTAAGCATTGTTCTCGACTCGTTTCCACACATAGTGAACAATACAAAATATGTTCGCCTGCATCAGAATTCTTGAAACTCTAGACTGGCAACAAAATAAGACCTGTGCTAATCAGTACTAATGTGAATAAAACTCTCACTATTCAAGGAAGAAATCAGTTTTGCTACCTTGATAGAGAAATCTCCAATTACAATGGGAGTGCGAAGATGATTTAATACGTCTTAGATCATCTAAGAAGCCAATTATGGTTATTAAACTCTAGCTCACATCTATAAATCTACATACCTCAATAAAACTACGCATTTTTAAGACCAAAAATTTGTATGTTGTATAGTTGTGAAACATGGAAATGCACCATTGTCATCAAGAACTAATTGCGAGTATTTGTAAAGATATTATTACGTAAAATAAGTAAAATCAACTATTACAATCTTAATCTATTGTTAGACCCTTCCTGGCATCTGGCATACCAATACTTGCCTTCTTATCTCTTATCCTTAATTTCTCTATACCAAAGTTTCCCAAACGGTGTTCCGCGATCTACTAGTGTTGCTACATATATATATAGCAACGATAGTGTTCCGCAACGAATTCTTCTCGTGAAAAGTGCCTATACCATCATCTTTTGCCAGTTTTGTATACTGACCGAAAGACATTTGTTTCCAGGACTTTTTTTTATCTTTTGAGAGTTTTGTCTACTGTTTGAAGGATCTTCCTTTCCAGGATTTCTTTGCTATTTCATACTCTTTCATACTCAATGCGTAAGAAGTGAGACACAAACAGGCTCAAACATGTCTGGGTTAAAAACGTATCTCATGTTTAAACACTTGAATTTTCCGTTTACTTTTTTTGTAATTTTTCTCGTGGATTCTATATTCTAATCATTATAATTTACGCAGAATCCTCCATTAAACTCTCTGGTTGTTTCCGGATGTTAACGCAGTGTAACGAGTCGCTAGTGTTGCCACCCCTGCTGTCGCAAACTCACTAATTTATAACTTGGGCGCTGCAAGAACGTGGCCCACAGCAATTATCATTAATCAAACATTATGAATGTGAAAACTTACACATCGTACGTTTGCTCAATGCCTTTGGCTCGTACAGTTTACGTTCTCTTACTGAACTTACTTCTGGAAAATGTTACTGTATTTCACTGCTATGCTAATATTATTGGTTTTAGATGATTTCGAATTTTAGATTGGAGAAAAATAGTGCTGCTTTATAAAATAGGTCAGCGTATTGCAATTGTGAAGTAAGTTATATTGAATTTGATAGATTGGAAAAACTGTCCCAGTTGAAACAATTTAAAATTACTAAAGACAAAATGTTATCTTTTTGATTTATTTATTTATTTTACATCGGCCTATTTCTGCAACGAGGCTAATCGCCGATGCCCGGGGGCGTGCTCCTACACCTGGATGAGGGGTGAATGATTGTGAAATGAGAGTAATGTAAACATATTATTCACACAATCCAGGCTGTTTTCCATCAGTCTAAACTGCTGCGTTTTAATGCGCTTGGCCACTACGACGGCTATCTTTTTTATCTTTTTGATGCAATAAGAAGACGTTAGAATTCATTTAACTGTCCTAGAACAACTAAAATAAAGCTAACGAACATTTGGAAATACAAGGGTTATCTTTTATGTTTTCACAAACGACCACTAGATGGAAATATTGAAATGTGTCATTACTATATTCGTAAAATTTTACATTTGTTATTGTGAAATCAGTGGTAGCTTATACATTGACCGAGTAGTTTGCTAGCAGTGAGCGTTTAAAAAAAAAGTTTGTGAAAAAATGGATTATACTTGCGAAGGTTTTCGTTGGATGATTTTTTACGATTTTAGTAAAAGCCTAACTCAACAATGCATAGATTCGCTTCGTTCAACTTTTGGTAATGAAGCACCATCAGAAAAGACTGTTTACAATTGGTTTGCAGAATTTTGTCATGGTCGTGCGTCCGTCAGTGATGAATCTCGTAAAGATCGACCAAAATCGGTTGTGACTCAAAAAAACATCGATGCTGTGCGCCAGAAGATCGGCATGTGACTTACCGTGAGATTAAGGCATCCTTTGGCATATCGCAGACTGCAATATATTCGATTTTGCATGAATATTTAGCTGTGAAAAAGATCTGTTCCCGATGGATTCCGCATAATTTGACCGAAGATCAAAAAAGGCTCGTGTTGACTGATGTAAAGGAATGCTAAAAAAATCAACTTAGGCACTGTAAAATTCGTATACGACATCATTACAGGTGACGAAACTTGGATTCATATGAACTGGAAACTAAACAACAATCCACTGTTTGGTTATTCCAAGATAAACCGAAACCCACAAAAGTTGTTTGTTCACGAAGCACTTCCAAGAAAATGATGCTTAGTTTTTCGGTTGTACTGGACATGTCGCAACAATTCCTTTAGAGGGTTCGAGAACAGTTAATTCTGAATAGTATACAACAATTTGTTTGCCAGAACTCATCGACAAAATCAGGAAAAACAAATAAAAACGTCGTCTAATTCTTCATCATGACAATGCAAGCTCCCACACAGTACGTCAAAAAAATGATTATTTGAAAGAGAAAAACATCGAATTAATGTCTCATTGCTCGCATTCACCTGATTTATCCCCTAACGACTTTTTTTTGTTCCCCAATGTCAAACAAAAAATGCATGGACAGCGATTTTAATTACTTCAAGAAGTTGTTGAAGCCTTCGAAAACCATGTTGTTGAGATACCAACTGCAGAATGAAAAAAAAAAATGTTTCGAGAATTGGTTTCAACGCAATCTAAACTGTATAAATCTTAAAGGCGAATATTTTGAAAACCAATAAAACAATTTGTTCCAAAAAAAAAAAAATCTTTCTTAGTTTTTGTAAAAACGTATAAGTTAGCCCTCGTATTATAGGTATACGTTATGCTATGGAGTTATTATAAACAACGAAATTCATTCATTATCTTATGGACAACTTGTGCTAAGTGCTATACTTGTGCTATGTGCTATACTTATGCTATGTGCTATACTTGTGCTATATACTTTAGCTATTATAAACCAGAATTTACTCTGGTATCAGAAAGCAAAAAAAAAATCTGCTTGTATTTTTTAAAGTTAATGTTGAAAAGTGAAACGGTATCGTCTTGTTAGTGTTTCTTTTTAATTAGACGTTGCTTAGTTTGAAAAAACATACCTAACATTGCTATAGGTTTGCATTCTATATTCTTTTATAATATTAGTATCCTACCGACTGCGCCATGTAACAAGTAATGGGTTGCGTAAATGATACACGTGTATACTTTTCGATAGTTCTTTATTAACTAACTATAATTTGGTCTAGGCTCGTCTGCGTAGATCCAGGGCCACCCCAAGGTGGGGGCAGGTAGGGCAACTGCCCCAGGCCCCACGCTTCGAGCGTTAAGTAATAAAATAATAAAATACATTAAAAATATTATTCCAAGTTTTATAAATAGTTGGAAAAAAATATACTTTGTTAATTGTTAATAGTATTAAAGAAAATATCGTTATTCAATATATATATATATAGTTTTGGGGCCCCGCAATTCCAGTTTTGCCCCAGGCCCCGCAAATGTTAGGGACGGCCCTGCCTAGGTCCGTACCTTTATCTTATTCCACATACATACATTACAGTACTTCTTTTAAAATAAACAGGCATATCTCAGAGGAAGAAAAATTTGAGTTTCTTTTGGGAGATTTTCCTCATTACTGTAGTCCTTGATCAATTATAGATTTAAAAATTCTCAAGCTTTGAAACCTTGTTGATTTCTGCAAAAAGCATTGATGGACGCATCACTGCAAATAATCATGAAAAAACATTTGATTGGGGTGTTATTTTTTCATAGTCATTGTAAAGAATATCTAAAAATAACAGTCAATTCATATCTGTCCTGAAATGAATCAATACTGTTGAGGGGCTGCAAACATTTTGATGTGTTACAGCAAACAATAACACTGTTATTTCCTCGTCATTTCAGTCAGAGTGTAATTTTATTATCCTATCTAATAAACATTGAATTCCTATACGCACATAAATTCATATGTATACAATTCTGTATAAATAAAATCTACAGATTTTATTTCGTTACAATAAATAATGGATATAGCTTCCTATTTTATTTATTTACTCATGAAATGGAATTTTTTGTTTCATAGTTTATAATTAATTTTAGTTGGATAACAACGAAGCCAATAGGCGATTTGATTTAATTTCTTACTTAAGAGGGTTACACTGTTTACGCAAATAATAGCATTGGCAAATAATTCATAGTAGTAATAAATTTAGAAATTCGGCTACGTAGAATACGTAAATGTCCTTTTGTGACAATGTCATTTGTGTGTAATGAAACACACAAACGACATGAAATTTATTTCCATAAATTTCATTAGTTTTTACATAGGCACCGTCTCTGCGGTGAAAGTTCTAGCGCCAATGTTACACCGCACGCCGCAGGTTTATAACGCTCTCTCTAGCGCCATGCTCGCTTGATGCCGCTCAATGCCCCTCCCTCATTTGTTTGGATTTTTTTTTTCTTTCAACACCCGAATCTTATATCTTTTTACACAATATCTTTGCAAATGTTGCGACATTTCGAAGTTAAGTCGAATTTTTTGTAACTTTTTGCAACTAGCGATATAAGTTCGCTGTTTTTGCATTCTAGTATTGCAAAAGTGATTATTATGGATCATTTGAGCGATCAAACACGCGTAAAGCCTCTTCGATTGTTGAGTTATGAGTGCCGAGGTGGTACGGAATAGGATAATTTTTACCTCGTGTGATTTTATGTGCTGGCACCATCTCAAACTTAAATCGTAGTATCATACGTACATCTATGGTATATCATGTGATATTATTTCCATGTTACTCCGATTATTGTACGCGTAGCAGTAAGCGTTTGAAATATTTATTCGTTACGTTGGATTTCCGGGAATGGCCTCCAATACTAGCTGCTGACACAGACGTATTCTACGTCAAATAATAGAACTTAAGGAGGCACACAACCGTATAGTACTCACTAGTTTGTTATAGAAAACTAACATTCTGAAATAAAATTAGTCTATCAATCTTTATTAATCTAACAATCTGTACATCTATATTTTCAGCGAGTTTTTATCTATCTAATTGGATATTTTTAATTGTAAAAAAGCCTATTATGTAATAAACAAATTGTATTATAGACTTCATCTTGCAAACTACTGACTCATATTTCCGTACGATGCGGCAAATTGTAGCCAAAGTTTGGTTCTAAAATTTTATTTTTGGGTATTTTGTTCTGCGGTTAAAATATACGATATGTTATTGTAACTGGTTTTATATTTTTGCCGCCATCTTGAATCTGCTGTTATTCTCGATATAGGTGCTGCGAATAAAAGAGAATTAATTTTGGAAAGAACACATGTACCAAGTGGCATCTCATTATCATCAAATATATTTTAGTACGGAAGTGCTAAATTATAAACGATTTTTACACAGAACTTTGTTTTTCTTAACAAGGTTTTCTGATATCAATTATTAAGTTTATAGAGCGATAACATTTTTACAACAATTTTTCTTAAAATTAAAAATCTCCTATCAGACAGATAAAAATTCGGTGCTAAATTTATTGGATTCGGTGGATTATGTTATTGAATTTAATTGCATAACTGAAGGTTCTTGCATCAAAAATTTTAATTCTACAGAAAATATTTTACTAAATTTTATTTATCTAGATGTATAAAAGAATGGTACAATAAATTAAAACTTTTTCTATTAATGCGATATGAAAATAGTTTTAAATAATTCATTTAATTTAATCTTTTGAAAAAACTAATATTTCTATTCTGACTTGTTAAAAAGATTTTATGTAAAATAATAAATAAAATAATATGCAATTAGGTCCATGCTTAGGCAAACCAAATGAGAAAATAGCGTGAATATATGTAGCGAAGTAAACAGCTATTTGCATGTCTATCAAAATGCTTTAGATAAATAACTAGATATTCCTTTTCATAAATAGATTTTCAAATAATCTAAATGATAAAATGTACTTTAAATATAATTAAGTGTTTTCACAATTGACAATGATGAATAACAAAAGAAATTATTGCTGTTCGATCAGTTCTTCCAATAAGGAAACGGATATATTTACCGACCGTCACCTATAGATAGTTGGCCTGACTATGAACCTTTCAAAGACAAATGTTATGACGAACCACATAAAAAACAATATCAAACTTAAAGATGAAAACTTGGAATATGTCGATAAATTTGTCTACTTAGGACAACTTGTATCATTTAAGAACAGACAAGAAGAAGAACTAAATAGAAGAAAAAATCTGGCATGGAAAAAATTTTGGTCTCTTAAAGAAATATTCATAGGTCGTTATAATCAAAATTTAAAAAAGAAAGTTTACGACTTCTGCGTCCTCCCCACTTTAATATATGGATGCCAAACATGGAGCCTAACAAAAAAACAACTGAAGAAAATAAAAACTAACCAAAGAAAAATTGATGTGAAGTGTGAATATTCCCACATTTCAGGGTTTCGCAGGTATATAATAAGTGAAGGCGGTATGCTGAGTGTGTAGGACAAATTTTACTTTGTAGTAATCACGGCAAAATGAACGATATTTTTAAAATAATTTATCGTCTGTTAATCATATAATAAGACTGGTTATTAAATTTACGCTCATAAAAATTAAATACAACATTTGTCAAAACATAACTAGAATTTTGACAAAATAATTTCAACATAATAAAAATGCAAAAAAAAAAAAAGAAAAAATAAAATTCACTCCGTACACGAACTCGAAACCCTTCGTTTTCCAGCCAGTTTAAGAGTGCTCTAACGCATGTAGCCATCGCACGCCATGCATGTGAGTGTCTTACATTGGTATAACTTTTGTACTTTGTGAACCAAAAACCACAAAAAATGCGTTATTTTCCAAAAACATAATCTGATCAAAAATTCCTGTTGTACTATTTCGGTTCACACCAATATACATTACTTAGAATTATTTTAGATTTTTAGTTTAAATCTTCTGGGCTACAGGGTGTGGGACAAAATTTTTTTTGCACATTTTTGGCAAAAATTGCATCAAAATAATTTATTTTGCAAAAATTAAAATTTGATCGTTAATCCACGTACTAAGGGCTTTCATTTGATACGCTACTCAGAATTTAAAAAAAATATTTTTGTTTTCGATGAGCACATATTTGTTTATATTTTTAGGGGGGTATGTTTTTTAGATGTTTTAGTATTTTTCCTATGTGCGGGTCAAAGAGTTGTATAAGCATGCCAAATTTCAACTCTCTAGGTTTAGCCGTTTGGCTACAATTTTAACCGAACAGACAGACAGACAGACAGACATACAGACAGACAGACAGACAGACAGACAGACAGACAGACAGACAGACAGACAGACAGACAGACAGACAGACAGACAGACAGACAGACAGACAGACAGACGACAAAATGACGGTATAAGGGTTTTTTGGTCATACCTACAAAACCCTAAAAATGGAACGAAGTATGCTAGGTATAACGATAAAAGACAAAGTCAGAAATGCAACACTAAGACGAAGAACAGGCACCATAGATGCAGCGAGGAAGACAAAGGATTTAAAATGGAGTTGAATAGGACACGTAATTCGCCAACAAGATGAAAGATGAACTCAAAGAGTAACACTTTGGATACCTAGAAATAAAAAACGAAGAAAAGGTAAGCACTAGAAGAACTAGAAGATGGAGAGACGAAATCAAAGAACACGCGGGAAACCTATGGACACGAGCAGTAAAAACCAGAAACGAATGGAAACAATTGGGGGAGGCCTTTGCCCAGAAATGGGACGAAATTTAATTTACCAAAATTTAATATTAAGTAATTATACAAAGTATCTGTAATTTAATTGTAGTTATCATATTAAATCTAAATTTTATAAGATTTATGTATTTGGGAATTTAAATATAGGCTATTATTATTATTATTATTATTATTACATATAGATAGGGCAGTATTTTAATCATATTAATTTTGACTTTTAAAGATTTTTACACATAAGCACGAATTGGGCTTCTTGTAACAGTAACACGAATCAACTGTTTTTGCCGTGATGTCGGTCTGCCTGTACTTTAGAGCACAGTTTCCCAAAAAGTGCTCCGCGAGCGTCTACTAGTACTCCGCGATCCACTAGTGTTGCTATATACGAGGGCTACCTTAAGTTTTTACAAAAACTAAGAAAGACTTTTTTTTTGAACAAGTACAGTTTGATTAAGTACATTTTGGTGGGAATTAGAATAAATAAAGAAAGTTGTATTTTAAGGGTTGGCTTAAGAAAATTTTCGTGATCATTTGATTAAAAAGAAATTGTATTTTAAGAGTTATATTAAGTACAATTTGGTGCTCTTTTGACTATATATTCCCCGCACTCATTAACTTCTGAACCAGTAGAAAATGTTTATGTACACGTGCATTCGGAGATAATATTCTAATAAAATTTTAGGATCGGCGAGAATCTCAAAGCGGCAAATATTATGAAGATTATGTATTTGAAAATTAAGTCACATTAGAGCCATGATAGGTATTATCAATTTTTGATTATTATTATGTTTATCTAGATTATTTTGCCCGTTTTATATAAACGAGATACATAAAATACCTATGTACAAAAAAAAACTATCATATATATAAAAAAAAAAAAAACTAGGAAAATCAAATAGTCAAACAAAAAATAACTGATTTTCTCGTCGTTGACTCATATTAATTAAATTTAGTTACATTTTTTATTTATTTATTCAAAAGAACGCTTAAATTTACTTAAGCCAACCCTTAAAATACATTTTTAGGGTTTTGTAGGTATGACCAAAAAACCCTTATACCGTCATTTTGTCGTCTGTCTGTCTGTCTGTCTGTCTGTCTGTCTGTCTGTCTGTCTGTTCGGTAAAAATTGTAGCCAAACGGCTCAACCTAGAGAGTTGAAATTTGGCATGCTTATACAACTCTTTGACTCGCACATAGGAAAAATACTAAAACATCTAAAAAACGTATCCCCCTAAAAATATAAACAAATATGTGCTCATCGAAAAAAAAAATATTTTTTTATAATTCGGAGTAGGGTATCAAATGAAAGCCCTTGGTACGTGGATTAACGATCAAATTTTTATTTTTGCAAAATAAATTATTTTGAAGCGATTTTTGCCAAAATTGTGCAAAATTTTTGTCCTACACCCTGTAGACCAGATGGTTTAAACTAAAAATCTGAAAAAATTCTAAGTAATGTACATTGGTGTGAACCGGAATAGTACAACGGGAATTTTTGATCAGATTATGTTTTTGGAACAAAAAGCATTTTTTGTGTTTTTTTGCTAATAATGTTATAGTTATATAGTTATATAGACGCTAAACAGTAATGTGTTTCTTGGTGCAGTGGCTATGATACTTGCATTCTGCCTGAGAAATTGAGTTCGAATCTTACGAGAGGAGACAATATTATTTTTTATTTTTTTTTTGCATTTTTATATTGTTTAAATTATTTTTTCAAAATTCTAGTCATATTTTGGCAATTGTTGCATTTAATTTTTAAAAGCGTAAATTTAATAACTAGAGTACACGAATGAGTTTCGTGTACAGAATGTACACGAAATCAAAGGGGAGGAGCTATGACTAAAAACAACCAATGGAAGCCATAGGCGCAATTTTCAAAATCTTAATGAACCTTGATATATAAAAAAAAATACTGCACATCTTTAGAAACTTAAATAATGGTATTAGGCCTTCGAATTAAAATTCATAAAAAAATATTTTGACATAACATTTGTTTTGGCATCCCAAATAATCATCATTCACTTACTAAATACCTGCAAAACCCTGAAATGTGTGAAAATTCACACTTCACATCAATTTTATTTTATTTATTTTATTTTATTTTATTTTATTTTGTTCGGAATTTTTTATTTATATAGTCAAAAGAGCACTAAATTTTACTTAATCTAACCCTTAAAATACAATTTCTTTTTAATCAAATGAACACGAAAATTTACTTAAGCCAATCCTTAAAATACAATTTTTCTATTTATTCTAATTCCCACCAAAATGTACTTAATCAAACCATAAAATATTTTTTTTCAAAAAAACTCGCAATTTAATTTATGCCAACTTGTAAAATAATAATTTTTTTATTTTAAACAAAAGAAGACTCTTATAGTTATGCCCCAGTTGTCAAAAGCCCCAATTGTGAACGGCCCGAATTGCCGATGGACCCAGTTGTTAATGGCCCCAGTTGTGAAAAGTGCCAATTGTGTACGGCCCGAATTGTCCATCGCCCCAGTTGTGAAAAGCCCCAATTGTGAACGGCCCGAACTGTCTTACGGCCCCAGTTGTCTGGTTACCAGCTAACCTATCTATCTTTTACGAAATTTTCCCATCGTTTAATCGTCCTTCCCAGATCTTAACCATTCTTTCCAGTTTCAATCTTCACGTGTACTATCCACAATCCACGTGTTTATTAAAACATCTATAAACCATATTAATCTGGATGGTAGCGACATATGTGGCGGCGCCGCTATTCACCGTGGGTGGCTTCCTCCGTCTGGAATGACGTCTGCATGTCATACTAATTGGCCCGATACTCCCTCCCTATGACTTATGACTCTGGGGTTCAAGGCGTAGAAAAATAAAGACTGGGGGTTAATTTAAGACACTAATGGCGGAAGTATGTCTATTGATGCAAGCTGGATTTGTTTGCCATTGTTGATGGAAGAGGTTGTTAGTATGTAATTATGTTCGATTTAATGATGGATTTTAGTTGAATTTTCAGTAAATGCGTGGTTTTTTAGTAAATGTTTAAGGAGATCTTATTTTTCTTTTTAAGATAAAATAAAAATCCTACAGTTTTTGTTTTTTTTTTTTTTGGACACAGTATTTATTTTAAAAACACAACGTTTCACTATTAATTTTTACCAACTGCCAACAAATATGTATATAACGCTAATTGGGGCGAAAATGGAGATAAGTCATACGTAAGAAGATAAGATAATGCCTTTTTCGCACCTATCAGCGATATAAAAGCACAGTTAGTAGGTATATTTGTATATATCTGCCTGGTGTATGTTGAAGAAAACACAGCCCAGTTTGTCACCGTTTCCTCAAGCCATTCTTATAATGTTCGCTCTAAAGATAATATCGTCTCCCTAAAATAAGACTTGAAAAGTCAAAAAACGGTTTTTTTTCGGCTGCATGTTTCTTCAATTATTTGCCTTCTGCTGTCAGAAATATTAATAACAGGACCTTCAGGAAAAAACTAAGAGAGGTCTTCCTTGAAAACTGTCTGAACAGCACTGATGAGTACTACAGCATTGATTGGAGCAAATACTAAAAATCCTTCTCTTTTTAAGTACCCATCTGGCAATTTATATTTCTAATAATTATGTATGATCATTGACTGGTGTAAACATGTAAAACTTATACAAGCACTAAATAAAATTATTATTATTATTAAAAGGAAGTTATTGTGATCATACCGATTTTGACGTTTCGAGATTTCGATGGATCTCCACAAATTGAGGTCCATACATAACGTTTTGACTATATTTAGTATGATGTCTGTCTGTCTGCCTGTCCGTCCGTCGGTCTGTCTGTCAGTCCGTGTACACGTGCAGAGTAAATTCGGCTAAAAGGAAATCTTCTGGTAAACTTCATATTTAAGCTTTTGACATCAATGGCAGGAGTTGATCAACTTTTGGTAAAAATCGGTTAACTAGAAAGGTGAGATTTTTTTAAAGATTTTTTTCGAATATTTCGCAACAGAGAAATATTTCGAAAAAAATTATTTAACAAAAGTTGCTATAAAAGCAATAGCTAATAACTTTTATTTGAGACATTTTTTGATAAAACGAAAAAATGTTGAAAATTTCTATCTATTTTTTCATACTTATATGTAACGTTTCCATGGTCATGATAAATAATATCTCTGTTAGAAAATATTAGGCCAAGTTATTACTACTCTGCTGCTAGAATGTATTTTATAAAGTACTTTATGATGGCAGTCGGTCCTGTGGTGGCCACAACTGATTTTTTTAACTTCATCAGACGCTGTAAGAGTAAGGTGACCATATTTTTTAGTTCAAAATTCGGGACGGGAGCTTATACACGAGATGGGGGGGGGGGTAATTATTATGCAAATATAATTAATTAAGTTTTTTTGACAAATTATATACAATAGAGATACAGTGGGTAGATTTTTTTTTTTAGTTCAAGTTTTGTAAAAATAATTTTAGTTTGGAGCAGCGTACAAAACGTTAAGTTCGGACAGATTAAGGGAGACGTTAAACCATGGGGTTCTTCCTGCAGGATTAACCGCAGGGAGGAAACCGCCATCACACGCCTCCGTATAGGACACTGTTGCTGGACCTATGGACATCTCCTTCGAGGTGAAGAGTCTTCTATGTGTACAGTTCGAGGATGTCAGGAAGAGGTTAGGCCTGTGCTATGACCTGTCAGTTGCTTTAGGTGACGACAGAGTACTCATAGACACACTGATACTCTTCCTGAGAGAATCGAACTTACTGTTTTATTTGTGAAGTCTTGCACTTTATTTTAATGTGTTCTATTTCTAAACTGTGATATTCGATGGTAATTGGCCCTTTTACAGACTCTTGCCATCACCCTGAGTCTGTTCAAATTTTCAGACTTTTTATCTTATTTATTTGTGTTTGTTTGTACGAGATTTCTTTTATTGAGTATGCGTAATTTTATTGATTTTATCTATTTATTGATTGTTTAATTTATTGATTTTTATATATAGTGTAGTCATTTAAATGGGCTGCGTTAGGCGCAAATAGCCTTTGTTGCTGTGCGCCAAAAATTTTAACTAACTAACTACCTGATTTTCGAATTTTACAAATTTATCAAAAAAACTGGTACTGAATGCCGGTAAATCTATTTCATTCAAGTTGATGCACTGTTATAAAAAACAATATTTTTATGACGTCATAGTTCATCTTAATAAGATAATATTTTTGTTTTTATTACATCTTGAAGAGTACTTAACCATGCAAATACGATTAAAACTCAAGTGCATCAGCACAGCATTCCACATATTTTAATTAGGGCTTAATTGTTAACAAGAGCTGTTACAAAACAAAATTTAACGTTTTATGAAAATAAACTATAGCTTTATAACAATAGCAACGTATATTAAAATTATATAGCATATTAACAATATGATGGCGTACGTGAAACCATACAGGATATTAATAAAATATACCTTCATGACGCGTCTTAACATCTGTCAGTTGCACCCATGTTACCATTGTTACCAAGCCGATTACGTATTATTTGTTACAAAAATTTGAATTAGGGTCTCATATTTATATCCATTTAATAGTTAGGGGACTTGAACAATAAGATACAGGTAATTGGCCTGGAGTTTAATGTACCCTTTGTTCAAATTTAAGGTTATGTATTTTGTCTCATGGTTATTTTTTGGACATTGTTCTGCCTACGGCTTTTTCATTGTTAAAAAGTAATATTAGGGTAATTTTTGGTTACATATTGAACACGTGGTACCAACACAAAATTGTAATTTTGACTTTTGTTAGTTAGTGGTCCTAAAACTATTTTTAGGGTTTATTTTTAGCCTTTATAGTCACTAAAAGTTTTTCAAATAAAAAATACTATAGTTGTCACTGACGTCTTTTAAAAAGTATTTACGGGCATAAAAGAAGCAGAGAGAAAGAGAAATGGAGGAACAAATATCGTAGAAGAAATAAGAAGGAGGGATAAAGAGGTACAGAAACAGGAAAATAACAGAATAGACAAATCGCGGAGTGTGAAAAGATATAAAGAAATAAGAGTGATCGGAATACCGAGATACTTGAAAGAGAAAAGAGGAAGATCAGGGGGTAGTGTCAGGAGGATACCGAGGCAAAGATGCGACAACGAAGAGAGGAACAATAGGCAAAGCCAGAGAACAAGCTGAAGAATGAGCAAGGAGAAGAGGAATTCTTGGAGCATTTAGCTGAGAGTTGCAAGGAAATGGCAGTCTGAGTGGAAGAGATAAAGGAATTGATGAGTGAGGAGGGCAAAGGAGAAAGATGGGCGAGAGAACTGGAAGAAAGAAGGAAGGAGATCGGAGATCTTACTCATAATTTGAGCCTAACCTAACCTAACCTAACTACGAGGGACATTCAATAATTAAGGAGACAAATAGATGTAGAAAAAAATAAATAAATAAAACGGTTTGTAAGTGAAGTTTAGTACTTTCATGACTTTAGTTTGGCATTACTGGGATGAGCTGAGAACACCTGACGGATAAAAGTTGTTTTGTTTATAACCTCAAAATTGCATTTAACGATGGCGTTCTGCTTGAAGTTTCCACAGTAGTTAAATAACGTTCAGTGATCCGGTTTTTGCTTTTTGATGGTGAAAATCCAGATAAAATCTTTTCTCGAGTGATTCTACAGTATGGTGAAAGTTGTATGAATCGCGGAAATTTTTATAAGTGGGTAGAACAGTTCAAAAATGGTCGAACCTCAGTGACTGATGCGCAACGTCCTGGCCAGCCAGTTGAATTGTCAACTTCTTCGCTTGAAACCCGCATTGAACACATTATTCGTGAAGACCAACGTATTACTATTGAAGATATAGCAAAAAAAGTTGCAGTAAGTGTTGGCACAGTTAATCACGTTACCATTGACAAGCTCAAGTACAGCGAAACAAGTGCAAGGTGGGTCCCGAAACAGTTAACGATACAACACAAGTAAACAAGACTCAAAGTGTGTACAGACTTGAAAGAACGCTATGTAAGGGAAGGTGACCATTTTCTAAACATGATTTTAACGTGGGATAAAACTTGGGTTCTCCATTTTGAACCAGAATCTAAAAGACAAAGCATGGAATGGAAACACACCAGCTCACCTGTCCGAAATAAATTCAGAACGCAAGTATCAGCGGGAAAAGTCATGTTGACCGTCTTTTGGGATGCCCGAGGTGTCGTCTTTTGTAATTATTTGGAAGATCAGCGTACAATAAACAGTACCTACTACTCAGAGATGCTGATGAAAAAAGTTAAGCCAACAATGAGAGAAAAAATGTCGCGGATCTCAAAGAAAAGGCGTGATATTGCTGCCCGACAATGCTCGCCCTCTTACCGCCAAGCTAACCCAAGAAACAATTGAAAAAATGGGTTGGGAGATACTTCCTCATTCTACTTACAGTCCAGATTTGGCTCCTTCTGATTTTTATTTGTCTGGTCCACTCAAGGAGGCGTTACGTGGAAAAAAGTTCAGCGACAACGAAATTCAATGAATTTGTGGCAAACTGGTTCAAACAACAAGACAAAGGTATTCTTTGCATCAGGTATAAACAAGCTAGTTCAGTTTTGGGACAAGTGTATTAATATTCGTGGGGATTATGTTGAGAAGTAGTAAAAGTCTTATTTTGTAAAAATACACAATTTTTTCTACAATTTGTCTCTTTAATTATTGAATGTCTCTCGTAGTTCTTTAGCAACCGGTCATTAGATTTTTTTTCTAGGGACCGTCAGATTATTTTGATTTCTAATCTAGGGTATATTAGCGACAGTTGCATCATTTTAATCTGATTCCCAACAAAGGAATTAAATCTGATAGTTAGTAGTGTCCGCTGCAGATGTTGTTGTCTGTCAGTATAGGTCTCTACACAGATATGTCATTAGTTTAAGGGTGTCCCGCCCCTTGCCGTCACTAGAACCGACTCAGAAAATGTATTCCATATAATATTCCGCCATAAGATCATTATGTCATTTTTCCATTTCTGGTTTATACAGAAATATGACGATTTCTCGTCCTTAGAGTCACGCCTTGTTCGCATTTATCATATCGCCTCACGCACACTGTGTTTTTTATTATTTCTTTCGATTCTCACGCAGTTTAGCTTTATTATGGATTCTTAGGATATTCGACATAAGCAAAAAACAACGTGGAAATGTTTGTTTTATAGAATATTTTAATAGAATACTTTAGTTTTATGGTTTACGGGTATAAGGAAAACGTTTATGGCTGCATACCTAACATATAAATTACAAGGGAAAATGGTCGACGTATTCTGAATTGCTTGTTTAGGGGGTAAAAAGAAGGAAAATACATTAATTTTTATTATAACTTCTTCTAAACATTTTTAAACGCAGTAACTCGAAATTCCTGAAATATATCATGTGTAATGTTAATTTTCACATATTGCGGGACTTTGTATGTACTACTCTGTCAAAAAAGTAGCGGGAATTTGTGATTTAAAAAGACCGCGCTAATAATTTTTTTTTAAATGGCAGCACTGTCTCCAATTACTGTGTCAAACATGAGCGCCATCTATTAACCAGTTTGATTACATCGGCTGTTTTAGTTAACACACTTCAGTAGTGCGTCGCGATATTTACAATGAACAAAGAGTTTGCCTTAAATTTTGTGTTGCGAATGGACTTACGTGTGTCGACTCGTTAAAATGTTGGAAAAGTGTTATGATGAATCAGCTTTATCAAAAACACGGACGTACGAATGATACAGTGTTTAAAAACGGTCGAGAGATCGTCGAAGACAAACCACGTTCCGGACGGCCTTCGACCGCTTCAACCGACGAAAACATCGAAAAAGTAAAGAAAATTGTGCTCGATAATCGGCGTTCTAACATAAGAGAGATTTCACGTGATTTGAACTTTTCTCACGAGTCCGTTCGGTCGATTTTGGTGAATAATTTGGGAATGAGTCGCGTCGCCGCTCTTCTCGTTCCAACAGAGCTGAATTTTCTACAAAGACAGTACCGTAAACAAGTCTCTTTAGACATGCTGGATCGCGTCAATTTTGATCCCACATCCATGGAACGCATCATAACAGGTGATGAGACATGGGTCTATGAATTTGAGATGCAAACAAGTCAGCAGGCATCAGAACGGCGGACAAAAACGAGCCAAAACAAAAAAAAAAAAAAACACGTCAAAATCGCTCAAAAGTCAAGGTAATGCTCATTGTTTTCTTTGATATTCGTGGTTTGGTGCATCATGAATTCGTCCCAACAGGTCAGACGGTCAATAAAGATTATTATTTGGCCGTATTTAAACGTTTGCGTGAGAAAATTCGTCAAAAACGACCAAAATTGGGGAAGAACAATTCGTGGATTTTACATGATGATAATACACCATCGCATAAACCAGCAATTGTGACTGAATTTAAAAACGGGACAAATACCATCGAGCAACCACCGTATTCACCAGATTTGGCCCCGTGTGACTTCTTTTTATTTCCAGAATTAAAAGTGCCGCTACGTGGAACCCGTTTTGAGTCGATCGAGGCCATAAAAAAAAATTCGTGGAATGAGCTGAAGGCTATACCGGAAAGCGCCTATATAAGGTGTTTCGAAAATTGGAAAAAACGCTGGAAAATGTGTGTTGTATCAAATGGGGCCTACTTTGAAGGCGACAAATTAAATTTTGATGTTTAAATGAAAATTGTGTGCTTTATTTAACAATTCCCGCTAATTTCCTGACAAAATTATGTATATATAATTTTTTTAGGTTTGAGATTTTATAGGTATGACCACCAAAAAACCCTTATAATTTCACTCATGTGTTCGTCGCATCAAATGCATGGCAATACCAACGTTCCGTACTTAAACGCGTGTATGTTTATTTGTATTTATCGGTATTTTTTTTTTTTTTTTTAATAAAAGCTTTCAATGATTAATTTGTGATGGTTTTGCCATAATTTTGCAATGATAGAGCCATGGCTTCTTGGCGTTTCATGAGGAGGCGCAAGTGCCTCTATCCGACACTCAAGGTGTCTGAACATATGTTAGTCCATCTATTTACTAAAACAATAAAACAAAGAGATATTCTATTATAGTTTATGATAAGCATCACATAATAATTAAAACAATCTTAATAACACAAATGATGGACACGCACATAATTAGCTACTGAATTCGGAAACATCATCATGGACCACCCAGTGAAAAACATCTGGTAAAAGATGAATAGTCAACTGATATCCTATCTCAAGAATGACGTCTGGTTTGGATGTATATTAATTTATGGGATTTCAACTGTTAGGTCTTTGAATTCTACTGTTAAAGTTTTAGTGTTAAGAGTATTTTTGGTATTGTAGACAGATATCTGTAAATTTAGTATGTAGGGTGTAAAATAGTCGTAAATTGTGTTTTTTTCTAATGGATTGTCTCACGTATGGGCCATTAAATTTGGTAAAATTTTATGAGTTTCGTTCAAAAGCATTTCTGAGTATGTGTGATAAGAATAATACTCAAAAAAACATTAGACAGGGCGCCAGTGTAATTGATAATTTTATAGTTTTTCATAGAACTTGAGATGTTGTAATAACTATGTAATGTTAGTAAAACTTATCATTCAGAGAAAGATCCGTGACAAGAAAAGTGTCGACCGTTGAAGAACTTCAAGCCTGAAGAATCTTTGAGAATAATCTGGAAAAGTGTCAACAAGACTCAAAAAGCAAGTGTGTTAGCGTCGTTGGTCGTTGGCATTGTTTGCAAAAATTAGAAGTTTCTTCTTATTTTTTTCTTAATCTGCTAACTGCTAAGAAGAATAAGAACTAACACTATTAATATTGTTATATCATAAAAGATATATATTCGTGTACCAATTTTAATAAAAATAAAAATTTAAAGATTCCAGCGCCTCTAGCGGTAGTTTCTGAATTTCAAAATTTAAACATCGACATCGGTAGTAGGCATCGATGTTTTTTTCCCATCCCTGCCATGAATAGAAATATCGTCATTTTCGTTGATTTAAAGATCTACTTCGAGCATTGCCGACTGGCGTAGCCTAGTGGTAGCACACATTCTCTGCGTTGCTAAGGTCTCGGGATCGAATCCTGTTCAGGCATGGTATTTTCATTACGAAAAATTTGAATTATCCCGGCTTATTGCCTTATACCCTTTTCACACTAGATCTTTAAGACGATTGAACTTAAAGTTCACCGATGTTTAAGATCGGTATGCTTTCACACTTGATGTTTAAATCTCCGGTGCTGTCATCAGCTACAGTAATTTTGCCCTTAAGTTACCGTCATGAAATTACCAGTTTTGAACTGTCTGCGCAGTCGCACATTTTGAATTATTATAAACAATTAAGGATATTTCATTTCATTCTACAATAAAGACACTACAATAAAGAATATATTACACCTGTATTAACATGTAAGTCGATACATTTTATCTCAATTATTGTAGCTCTGTATTTTATTAAACACATTATTAAAATAAATAATTTTATTATAACAATAAGTATAAAATTCTTATAACGTCGATATAATACAGTATTCTTGTTTATGATAATATAAAATGTTGACAGCACAAATTCAAGGAGTATTTTTTTATAATAGAAATTAAGTTGGTAATGCGGGCGAAGTTTAGGACGCAGATCTCTGTCTTAAACATGGGTCGTGTTTAGACGAGGCCGTACGGTTTCACATTAGCGTTTAAAGATACATTCACTTTAACATCCGATCTTAAAGATCAAGTGTGAAAAGGGTATTAGTAGCAAAGGCCATAAAACGTGAAATATTTCGAGCAATGTAAATTGTGTTTTTTAGAGGTTTGTTTTTCAAATTAGCAACACTGTTTCCAGCTACGGCCATTTTGATATCTGACAGCTGATTTTTGCTCAGAAATAGACTTACGCTAGAACAACGCTTGCAAATTGTGCAAATTTATTTCGAAAATCGTGGTACAGTTCGCGAAAATTACCGTTGGCTACGTTCATTTTAAGGTCGACATAATCGTCCATGCGAGCAAGTAATTCGAATAACCATGGTTTTCGCACCACGCATACTCTAATTAATAATACGCATCCGCAGAAACGTCGTACAATGCGCATCGAGGAAGCTATTGCTGCTGTGGAGAGTATTATTGAGGAGAACCCGAATGAGTCGATTAGCCATCCTGACCGCTATAGAGCCATGAATACTGTCTTTTCCGTTCCCCAATGTGGAAGAGCTATGGTTTCAACAAGACGGCGCAACATGCTACACAGCGCGCGCCTAAATCGATTTATTGAAGGAAACATTCGATGAGCGCATAATTTCGCGTAATGGACCTGTGAATTGGCTTCCAAGATTGAATCCTCGTGCGATTTAACACCTTTGGATTATTTTTTTGAGTATATGTGATGCCGCCAATCTACGCCCATATACCAGAGACGATGGATGACTTGGAAGCCAACATTCGCCAAATTATTGCCGATATGCGGCCCCACTTGCTCCAAAAAGTGGCTGAAAATTCAGAAAGTGGCTTTATTCAAGCCAGACGCTGCCCATATGTTCGAAATCATATTTAAACAGTGGCATAAAATTATCCTTCCAATAAAACCAATACCATGGCCATTACCACGATTTTTATTTGTTTTATTTCATTTTAAAGTTCTATTTATACATCTAATAAAAAACGTTATTATTTTGCCTTCATTAGTACGTTTTGTACAATAAAATGAATTCTTTGCTACTTTTTTCCGTAAAATATGTTCCCTGCTCGTCTGGTTGAACGTCTTTTTAATGTGCATTATATAGTTGCACACCTTTGGGTCGTAGCCAGGTATGTTGACCCACTGTATAATTATATCCAGACATATTTAAACTTAAACGTTAGAAATGTGTAGAAAATTATTAAAAATTAAGTTTTTACATACGTTCACGCTATTTTCTCATTTGAAAGGTGACGAAATATAAATCAAAATTAATAAATGTCAAGAAATTGAAGATTGCTTTGATGATTACAAAATTATTTAGAAATCGATAAGTTTATAAGGAAAAATTAATTTTTGTTATACATAATTTTTACCGACCGCCAACATATATAAGGGAGGTATTGTGATCATACCGATTTTGACATTTCGAGATTTCGATGGATCTCCACGAATTGAGGTCCCTACATAACGTTTTGACTATTTTTAGCATGATGTCTGTCGGTCTGTCTGTCCGTCCGTCTGTCTGTCTGTCCGTCTGTCCGTCTGTCTGTGTACATGTGCAGAGCAAATTCGGCTGAAAATATTTTTATGAAACTTCGTATTTAAGCTTCTGCTATCAATGGCACGAGTTGATCAACTTTTGGTAAAAATCGGTCTCAATTTTTCATACTTATATGTAACGTTTCCATGGTCATGATAAATAATATCTCTGTTAGAAAATATTAGGCCGTTATTTCTACTCTGCTGCTAGAATGTAATTTATATAAGTACTTTATGATAGCGGTCGGTCATGTGGTGGCCACAGCTGATTTTTATAATAATAATGATATAATCCTTAAATTTTCCTGCCCAGCTGAGAAAATAATCTGTCTCATGGACGAAGAAAAAAGAACCATGGAATTTTTGTTCAAGCTTAGAAAGCTGCATCCAGGTTTTAAAGTTAGTTCGCTCTGTTAGAAATGGTAGTTTACTAAGGTACTATTGCAATTTTTAAAAATTAACTCAACCAATATCTCGAAAACTATTACTTCGATCAAGCTAAAATTTGATATCTAATACTCTTTTATGAGTCTTAATAAACCCTACAATTTTGGTCTCAATCGCTTTGTAAGAAATGGTAGTTTACTAAGGTACCATTTCAGTTTTTAAAAATTAACTCGACCAATATCTCGAAAACTATTGCTACGATCAAGCTCAAATTTGATATCTACTACTCTTTTATGAGTCTTAAAAAACCTTACAATTTTGGTCTCAATCGCTTTTTAAGAAATGGTAGTTTACTAAGGAAACCATTGCAGTTTTTAAAAATTAACTCGACCAATATCTCGAAAACTATTGCTACGATCAAGCTCAAATTTGATATCTACTACTCTTTTATGAGTTTTAAAAAACCCTTAAATTTTAGTCTTAATCACTCTGTTAAAAATGGTAGTTTAGTAAGGTACCCCTTTCATGTAATTTTATATTAATAATGTCGACAGTAACATGTTCTCCTAAAATAAAATTAATTATCTTTCAAAATAATTAATAAGAGACAAAACCATCCTTTGAGCACGGCTACTAAAAGGTTTGTGCATTTTTATTACAGTAAAATTAAAAAAAAATAAATAAAATATAACCTCACTAAATAAGCACTTAAATGTCAACCTGACAAATAACGATTGAACAATCCAATTACAAACTGACAACAATGGAAAAATTTACCAACATTAAATAAAAAAATGTACTAACTGAGTTATGGATTGATGTTGATAAAAACATATAACGTTGGTACTTAAATTAACCAAGTGTGACGTCATCTCATATTTATTGTGAATGGAGTTTAAAAACTTGTATATATATAACTTGTATGTATATTAAAGCGTTTTTTTGGCACCCCTAAAAGCTGTCGCTCTCTTCCTTTCACCGCCTCTGCACCTGAGTGTATATTTCTAACATCGTTAGATCTTGGAAGTGTACAATGCTGTTAAGGTAAAGAGAACCAGTTTATTGCCGCTAGCTGCAAGTATAAATTTCATGAGTATGCTAAAATTACTTTTCGTTTGCATCTGATGATAATAAACCGTTCTACGTAACAGACCTGTAGGTTAAAATTACAAAAAAAAGAACGTAACAAATGTAAATAGAAGATATTTTATTAATCATATATAATATTTGTTTCTCGATACATTACAAATTATAAAGCCTTTTAAAATATACAAACACAATATTCAGATAAAAGTACGTTATAGAAATATCACCCATCATATTTGATATCTATTACTCATATTGGTTCAAAATGAGCAGCCAAACCAATTTAGAGCCGGAATTTTGACGGTTGAATCAGTCCTGTTGATCGCCAGCCTCACCAATATAAAAATATTCTTGTGATCAATTTTCTTAATAAGCGGCACATCAAAGGTTAATTATTCTACCTTCTGGACAAAGAGTATTAAATAATGAAGACGTATTACTACAGTTGTTAATCACATGTTAAACACGTGACTATATAATCTAATTAGTAAGGGAGACTGTAATTGTATCATAAAACAATAAGAATTCAAGTAGGTGTACTTTTATAAATACGAGTCGAGTTTTAAAAATAATTTATTACCATAAATTACATATTTTAAAATTACGGATGGACAGTGTAATGCTAGGTTAGGGAGTTATTTCAAAGGTGCTACCATTAAAAAGTATAATATATCATAAAGAATAATAAGCAATGAAATTCTGACGTATGTAAATTTTTAAATGAAATAATTACTTTTGACGCTGTACTTAAAAGAGAATGGAAGAACTCGTTATTTTTTATTAGTAGATAGATTAACTTAGATATTAAAAAGTACTATAGAGCATAATTTTTTATATAAATTTAAAATTAAAGATCCAATATACTAAAAAAAGTAATTTGTGGCGCCCGCTCCTGGCCTAGGTAGGGTAGGAGTCCAGGACGACACACAAGGATTGACTTAAAATGTCAAAAATATAATTGTGAGAATTTAATATAATAAAATAAGGTCAGGTTCTTGTTGCATAAGCGTTGCCAGGAATGATAACAAAAAAGAGAGAAAAAAAATTATTATCAAAAAAAAATAGTTGAAAAAAAAACTTAGTCAAAAAAAATTATTTGTACAAAAACAAAATTAAATAATTTTAATTGTTGCGGACTGCAACAATTGATAGCGGTAAGCGCGGCTGGGAATACGATGAATTACTCTAAATTAATCCCAAAAATAAATTATAAAAAATCTTGATTTTAAATTTATAGAAAAAAAATTATATTAAAATTTACAAAAAAAATGAATTTAAACGATTTCTCAATTAAATTTATAATAAAAATGTTGGGCTAAATTAAACAAATAAATAATTATTATTTAAACAGAACGAACAAGTGGAAACGGTCAACCACGCGTTCTGAGTTGCAGCGACTATATGACGTCACACAACCAAATGAAATTTTTTAATTTAATGTTAATATGACAACTTTAATGAATAAATTTTAGAGATTATTAATAAACCCTTCTCTCTTGGTCTGACAAAAATGCAGTAATTTACAAATTACTGCCACAAAACCGAGTTTAACCACACCAAGAAATCGGGAGGGAAAAACTTTAGAATAAATTACTATAACAAATTAATTTAATAATTAATATATCCTTAGTATATTAATTAACCCTTAATACCAAGTGTAGTTAAATTTAACTGAATTCAAAACTCTTTCACAATTATAAAATCAAAAAAAAAACGTCTACTCACTTTGATCGGAAAAATATTAATGTATAAAAATGGATTAATTTGGCTGGAAGGTGTCTTACCAGCGGCTCTAAACAAGTTTTATTTAAGAAAACAAATGGTTATATTTAAATAAATTAAAATTAGGTTTTTAAATTAATACAATAATAAAATATTATAGAATTATATAATTATTATATAAAATATTATTGTATCGGGTAAAATATGGTAATATATTTGTAATTTGGAAATAAAATATAGTGAGGTTCTAAACATGTTTTGTCTATGAAATGAATATTTATTTAAATTAAGTAAAAATGATAATTAAACGGAAATAAATTAAAATTTGCAATATAAAATGAAAAATACAAAGTGGTACGCCCTAAGCGGGCGCTTCATTCCGCCGGCCAAAACGAATGTTTTAAAACCAACGATGAAAACAACAAACAAATAAATGGTCAACACTCGGTAATGGGGTCGACCGGTAAGGGAACCAAAATTCCTCATAGGTGAGGATTTTTTCTTCCATGACTCGAGCTAGGTGGAATTTTACCAGCTTAATGGCTGCGTCCCAGAGTCCCCCAAAGTAAGGGCTAGACGGTAGGTTTATGTGCCACTGGGTGCCTTCCGAGGACAACTTAAGGTTGAACCAGTCATGATAGTCGGTTAAAGTTGCGCTGATAAAATTGGTTGCAACCACATTATTGGCTATAAAGGTATACCAACCGTGGTAAGGAGACTGAATCCGCGCAAATATGACGGTGGAGTCAGTCCGGTAATCATTACACCCAATGTGTAATAATTCAAAATTTACCCGTTTGTAAGACGGGCAAACAGACAAAATTGTCGGCGAGCAAGTCGATGGTTTGCGGTGGCGCTCATACTAGGACTGCGGTAGTATCAGCGAATGCTGATGGTAAAAACTCACACTAAAAGTGTGTAGTAAATCAAAGTTTCCCCGTTTGTAAGACGAGAAAACAAACAAAACTGTCGGCGAGTAAGTCACCGGTTTTCGGTAAAATGCATGCTATAGATGCGGTAATATTAGCGGGAGCTGATGGTAAGATATTACACCAAACATGTGTAACAACTTTAAGTTCACCCGTTGGTAAACCGGGTTGACATAAAAAACTGTCAGTGAGAGAGTCGGATGATCGCGGTGTAAGTCATACATTAAGTGTGATTGTATCTGTGGTAATATCAGCGGGTACTGATGGCAATATATCACACTATAATTATGCAATAAATCAACTTACGCCCGTTTGTAAGGCGGGAAAATGAAGAAAACTGTGGATGAGCGAGTCGATGGGTTGTATGTAAACTCATACATTAACTCTGGTAAGATCAGCGGATACTGATCGAAAGGAATTACACTAGAATTCTGTGATAATTCAAAATTCACCCGTTTGTAAGACGGGCAAACCAAAAAAACTGTGGGCAAGCGAAGCGTCGCTTCCCGGTAAGCTTCACAATGATGAGGTATAGAATACCCGACATCTCTAGCGAGAAATGTGTAGTCTATTTTGGAAACATGTCTGTTTTCTGTATAGTCACACATAAAGGTGACATATTCTTGACAGAGGGTAAGGTTGTTGTTGAACCTGGTACGTAGGGAACGATAATAGGTTAACGCGGGTCCGAATGATCCGCTAAGCGCAACAACATCGGTTTTAAATAGTAGTGGAACGACACAACGACTATCAGTGGTGCGTATATGTTGTTCGGTAGATGTATGCTCAGCCTTGAGTTCCTTTTCTGAATGGTAAGGTTTATGAGGAAACTTTTCTAGTTTACAAGAACTAGGCAAGGCTGACTCTAACGTTTCCTCCACGGAAATGTGGAAAGAATTTAAGTTGATAGTAGATCCGAAGGTTGGACCAGAGATGACTACACCTAAGGCGGTCTCAACAGCATAGGGGCCATCTGGTAATTTGGTGGTTTTTCCTGTAACCAGGGAAAAATAAATGTCAGCACCCAATAGCATATCTATTGGGCCTGGCACGTAGTAGGTAGGGTCCGCTAGCCTTAATCCCTTTAGATCTGGTAACTGAACAAAGTCCAACTTCTGACTAGGAAGGTTAGCGGCAATATGGTTCACGACCAATGCCGTGACAGAATATTTATGGCGATTGGTTCGTGGCCTGAAGCAACAATTAACAACGCCTTTTATGGTGTGTATCTCAACGTTAGATACACCTGAGATAGTTAAGTTTGTTGGCGTCAAATTTAGGTCCAATTTACGCCTACAACTTTCGGTGATAAGGCTGGTTTCACTACCGCTGTCTAACAAGACTCTTACTTCCTGCCAATTGTTTGCAGAATCTCGCATCTTAATTAGAGCCGTGCTCAATAGCACACATGAGGACTTAGGTGAGCAGTTCGTCTTCACATTGGTAGCGACTAAAACTTTGGATGTGCCAGCATCATTAGAGGGTGAGCTAGTTCCGGAAGGAACTGGTGCACAGGTTTGACCAGTCGGATGACTCGTGGTTGCCCCTATTGCGGAGTTAAATTTATCAAAGTGTAAAAGGGTATGATGTCGAAGTTGACAAGTTCTACAACTTGTTTTTGATCTGCACTCCGTAGGTTTATGGCGTGGCGCAAGACAATTGTAGCAATGGTTATTGTCTTTGATCAGATTAAACCTCTGCCGGATGGTGAGGTTTTTAAAAGTAGAACAAGAGTGCATGGGGTGCGCAGCATTGCAAGCCAAACACACCATTTGCTGGTTTGAGGTAGTGAGGAAGGTCTTTTTCTGAGCATGATTATAGTTTGATGCGGTACGTTCAAAGCTATTCGTGTTTGATTTAGAGTAAGTTGGCTTGCTTTTCTCCAAAGTTTTCCATTGCTGGGAAGTAATGAAACGCTCCAAAAAATTCAAGAGAACGTCTAGTTCTGGTAGATGGTCCCTGTCCAACTTAGCTTCAAATTTATCACGGATGGTCTCGTGAAGCTTGCTGGTGAGAAAGAGCGTAATGAATTTTCCCCACTGGTCTACGGGTTCGCCTAAGGCACGAAGCGCGGCTAAATGCTCCTTGATGGTTGCCAAGAAAGCATTTACGCTATTGTACGAACTATCCTTGAGAGGAGCGATGTTGATGATCGCCATACCATGGAAGGTCGTAATAAGCCTATTACGCTGATAACTATCCTTCAACATGTCTAAAGCGATCTCGTAATTGGCGTCCGTTAACTTTAGATTGCGGATAAGCGAGAGCGGTTGACCTCTAAGTGAAGTCCGTAGATACTGTAGCTTTTGAACGGGGGGTAACATCTCGTTGTCGTGAATTGAACTGGTAAAGAGGTCAAAAAAGGATTGCCAATTTTCAATTTCTCCGCTGAATGGAGGAATATTTAGCTTTGGTAGCCGAGCGTAGCTTGCAGCAGTTGAGGGCGTGCCGGTAAAATTAAAGGCCGTGTTATGGGCAGTTGACGCATTCAAAGACTCTGGTTCTACAAAGGGAGGTTCTTGACAGAGTCCTTTGACTCTATATACGTCGTCCCTAAATATTTGGTACTCGGCTAACAAATCATCCTTCTTGTTAGCGTTGGTGTCATGCGCCATCATCGCCAACAGACATGTCTCGTACTCCGAGACTTGGGTAGATAACTCTTGCAACCTCAACTTAATCTCCTTTATCTTACCTGGGAGAGGGTTGAGTTGAGTGTCTTCCACCAATTCCCAAAGGGTATCTAAATCGCGACGGCGTAGTTCCCTTTTTAGGGTGGCCAGAGCAATGTCGGCCATTTTGAATTTAATTAAAATCAAAACACCAAAAAATTGAAGAAATAGGTCCCGCCCTGAGGTAATACGGGGCAAGTAACAAAGTTCTAGTGATATTAAGCTGACAAAAAAAACTGTTGTATGAAGCGGTTGTAAATTATTGTTGAAAATTACGTAAAAAATTTTGGCACACGTCAAAAATTAGGTGATTTTTGACCCGCCAAATCCGGCTCGAAGGACCATTAAATGTGGCGCCCGCTCCTGGCCTAGGTAGGGTAGGAGTCCAGGACGACACACAAGGATTGACTTAAAATGTCAAAAATATAATTGTGAGAATTTAATATAATAAAATAAGGTCAGGTTCTTGTTGCATAAGCGTTGCCAGGAATGATAACAAAAAAGAGAGAAAAAAAATTATTATCAAAAAAAAATAGTTGAAAAAAAAACTTAGTCAAAAAAAATTATTTGTACAAAAACAAAATTAAATAATTTTAATTGTTGCGGACTGCAACAATTGATAGCGGTAAGCGCGGCTGGGAATACGATGAATTACTCTAAATTAATCCCAAAAATAAATTATAAAAAATCTTGATTTTAAATTTATAGAAAAAAAATTATATTAAAATTTACAAAAAAAATGAATTTAAACGATTTCTCAATTAAATTTATAATAAAAATGTTGGGCTAAATTAAACAAATAAATAATTATTATTTAAACAGAACGAACAAGTGGAAACGGTCAACCACGCGTTCTGAGTTGCAGCGACTATATGACGTCACACAACCAAATGAAATTTTTTAATTTAATGTTAATATGACAACTTTAATGAATAAATTTTAGAGATTATTAATAAACCCTTCTCTCTTGGTCTGACAAAAATGCAGTAATTTACAAATTACTGCCACAAAACCGAGTTTAACCACACCAAGAAATCGGGAGGGAAAAACTTTAGAATAAATTACTATAACAAATTAATTTAATAATTAATATATCCTTAGTATATTAATTAACCCTTAATACCAAGTGTAGTTAAATTTAACTGAATTCAAAACTCTTTCACAATTATAAAATCAAAAAAAAAACGTCTACTCACTTTGATCGGAAAAATATTAATGTATAAAAATGGATTAATTTGGCTGGAAGGTGTCTTACCAGCGGCTCTAAACAAGTTTTATTTAAGAAAACAAATGGTTATATTTAAATAAATTAAAATTAGGTTTTTAAATTAATACAATAATAAAATATTATAGAATTATATAATTATTATATAAAATATTATTGTATCGGGTAAAATATGGTAATATATTTGTAATTTGGAAATAAAATATAGTGAGGTTCTAAACATGTTTTGTCTATGAAATGAATATTTATTTAAATTAAGTAAAAATGATAATTAAACGGAAATAAATTAAAATTTGCAATATAAAATGAAAAATACAAAGTGGTACGCCCTAAGCGGGCGCTTCATAATTTTTTCCTTTTTTTAGAGTATCTTCTAAGTGAAATGAAACCCTGAAAAGTGTGAAAATTCGCAGTTTTCAGGATTTCATAGGTATGTAGTAAGTGGAAAAATTTTTAGAATCGTTTTCGATTGTAAACGCATCAAGATCAAATTTCTTTAATAGTTAGTTTATATTATAATCTGTTTCTTTGGTTTAAGTGGAATTAGATTTTTAATTTTAGTAACCTTTATGGATTAAGTGACGCTTTTGATCATTTTGTTTGACAAAAGCCTTCTTCAAACCATAAAAAATTGATGTGAAGTGTGAATTTTCACACATTTCAGGGTTTCGCAGGTATATAATAAGTGAAGGCGACATGCTGAGTGTATAGGACAAATTATGCTTTGTAGTAATCACGGCAAAATGAACGATATTTTTAAAATAATGTATCGTCTGTTAATCTAAGAGCTTTAAAAACAAATTTTATGTTAATATATTTTTTTGTTAATTTTAATTCGAATACCTAATACCATTATTTAGGTTTCTAAATATGTGCAGTATTTTTTTTATATAGCAAGGTTCATTAAGATTTTGAAAATTGCGCCTATGGCTTCCATTTGTTGTTGTAAGTCATATGCTCCGCCCCTCTGGTTTCGTATAAATGACATATAGAATGAAAATATAATTCCAACAAGTCCAACTGAATATAACTAGAATTTTGACAAAATAATTTTAACAAAATAAAAATGAAAAAAAAAACAAGAAACAAAATTGTCTCCTCTGCCCGGGAGCGAACCCTAGTTTGCTGCGTACCATGCGAGCAAGCTAACCATTATACCAGCATACACCTTCTAGTATAGAGTGTTACCTAACTATAACTTTTGTACATCAACCAAAAAACCCCAAAAATGCGTTATTTTCCGAAAAAATAATCTAATCAAAAATTCCTGTTATAGTATTCCAGTTCACGCAAATGTACATTACTTAGATTTTTTTCAGATTTTTAGTCTAAAACATCTGGGCTACAGGGTGTAGGACAATTTCTTTCTGCACAATTTTGTCAAAAATCGCTTCAAAATAATTTATTTTGCAAAAATAAAATTTTGATCGTTAATCCACGTACTAAGGGCGTTTATTTGATATCCTACTCAGAATTTAAAAAAAAAAAATTTTTTTTCAATAAGCACATATTTGTTCATATTTTTAGGGGGATATGCTTTTTAGATGTTTTAGTATTTTCCTAAGTGCGGATCAAATAGTTGTATAAGCATGCCAAATTTTTAGCCGTTCGGCTTCAATTTTTACCGAACAGACAGACAGACAGACAGACAGACGAAAAAATGACTGTTTTTGGTCATACCTTCAAAGCCCTAAAAATGGACAACAAAAATTGGATATTGACCGAAAATTATGGATATATTTAATTTGGCACAAAAAAATAAAAAGAACAAATAAATTAATCATTTAAAATATATGTATTATTTAAAATATGCATTTATATGCAATTAATTTAATTATATACACAAAATTATGAGAATATGCAAAATAAAAAACGTATCAAATAACGTAATTTTATTAGATTCGCAAAGATATGAAAGAATTTTTTCGAAAATCCATTTAGTTCAGAATATGCATTTGCATAAAATCCGTGCATTAATGATTACAGAAAAAAAAAAGTTGTCATCATTTGATTATATACTAACTGATGTTTTTTGTTTCAGGTAAGATATCTTTTAAAAATTCGTAATGGATGAAAGTCATAGGTCATCTAAAGTTCTTTGCAGTGGGTACGTAAAAAAAAACTGAACATCTAAATTATTGCGTTTATTATGATATTTTCCTTATGGGGGGGGGTCTGATAACCACATTTTAAGCATATTTTTGTGATTTTTTTTCAAATATATGGTTAAATTTATTCATTTTCAAACTAAGTACATATATAAAGTATGTTTTGAAGAAGATACAAAAAGATTTTGAAGGCAAAATATGGCGAAATGAGCCAGCTGTGGCAAATCTTCTCAGACTCCGGGAAAAAAATTTGATTTTGCAGTGACCAGCATAACTAGTCACTGGATCATCTGAAATCAAAAATCCAAAAAGATTTTGTTAGTTTATGAGTTTGCCGAGGTAATGACGTTCAGTTTTTATTTTTAAAATGATTTTTCAATTTTTAGCGTTACTTAGAAAACAAAAAAAATTAATTCCCCCTAAAAAAATGAGTATATTTGTGATTGTTAAATAAAAAAAAAAAACAAGAAAAAAAATATATCTCAACGTCGTTACCGCGGCAAACTCACCGCAAAATTTAATTTTTTTCCCGGAGTCTGAGAAGATTTGCCACAGCTGGCTCATTTCGCCATATTTTGCCTTCAAAATTTTTTTGTACAAGGTGTCTCAAAAGAAATTTTATATTTAGTGGATCGATTAAAAAAAAAGTAAGCCGTATATAGAAAAAATGTTTATTAATTATTAAAATACACTTTTTGGGGATTTATTTCTTAAAAATAATATCGTCTAAATGTAGACCCTCGCGTTCTCGTCACTCATTTAATCGAACAGTAAAATTACTTATGACGTCTCGGCAGGTGGACTCAGGGATGGCTGCCATTTCGTGACGGATATTTTCTTTCAAATGCGCCAGTGAAGTCGGTTTATTGGCGTAAACTTTAGATTTAAAATAACCCCATAGGAAAAAGTCCATAGGGGTTAAATCTGGACTGCGTGGAAGCCAATTTATGTCACCTCTCCGGGAGATCAATTTGCCTGAGAAAATTTCACGAACACGTGGCAGAGACATATTGGACGTGTGTGAAGTTGCTCCGTCCTGTTGGAACTCCGTCATGTTCTTTGGTTATAGCCAAGAAAGTTTTGCAGTTCAGGTACCAAGAAGTTGTCTAACATCTCCTCATAACGCTCTGAATTCACTGTAACTGCACGCCCCCTTTCGTCTTCAAAAAAGTAAGGGCCGATAATTCCTCGCGCCGACATCGCAGCCCATACGGTCACTTTAGGCGAATGTAGGGGTTTCTGATGTTTGCGTTTCGGATTCGTTGCACTCCAGTAGCGGCAGTTCTGCTTATTTACGTGGCCATTAAGATGAAAATGAGCTTCATCCGAAAACAAAATGTTGGTAAACGTTGAAAATCGCTCAATCACCTGATTTACGAAATTAAGCCTCTGACTGGCATCTTGGGGCTTAAATTCTTGCACCAATTGAATTCTGTAGGGGTGCAGCTTTAGGTCTTTGTGCATAATGCGATGTAATGATGATCTATGCACATTTAAAGCACTTGCGCGCTTCCGAATTGAAAGGTTCGGGTCGTCACGAACAGACTGATTAACATTCTCCACGTTTTCTACCGTTCTTGATGACCTAGGTCGCCCGGATTTTGATTTATCCAGCGTTGTACCAGTCTCTTCAAACTTTTTAACCCAATGTCGAATGAGAGGAATGCTTGGCGCATCATTTAAGTGGCGAAAATCTCGAATACTGCAGAATTTTCTACGCGCTACAGTCGCCGAATCACCGTTTTTGTAAAACTCTCGCAGGCATAACGCGCGGTCTGCTCCCGAGAAACGCTCCATAGCGACTGAATTCCCAAGAGCCAGGCTACCGATTGACATAACCCCCGCGCCCCTCGAATACGTTGCGTTCACGCAGTAAGTTAAATAAATATAAAATTTCTTTTGAGACACCTTGTATCTTCTTCTAAACATACTTTATATATGTACTTAGTTTGAAAATGAATAAATTTAACCATAGATTTGAAAAAAATTCACAAAAATATGCTTAAAATGTTGTTATCAGACCCTACCCCCCCCCCTCCTTATTTATAAATGAAGTATAAGTATGGACTGTAACTGATCAATTTAATTATTATAATTCTGCTGTCGAAATCAGGCAATGTTAGCTGTTTAGTTTCCGTGCCTTGTTCTCCGTAACAGTTTGCATTTCATATAACGGCAGTACCAGTAGAATTAATCAAATTACTGGAACAACAGTGCTAAAGAGCCATATCGACTACTATACATCACAGTAATGTAACGTATGTACGTACATAAACATCCACTATGTACACTATATGAAAGTAAATGCTACAAAATCATCTGTCATCAAACGTTTGATGTATTACTATTTTACTACTAAACATTTGTGTTCAGGTACTTGATAGACAAAGCAACAATACGTAAACACATTAGGATATATGCGAAATTAATATTGTTAAAATTTTAACTCACTCTGATAGTAATTCGTTAATGACAATCTAGTGTAAATTTGTTCGAGTTGTTATAGATTAAGTGGCTTTGATCTGAGCTAAAAGCGATTCAAAGTTAAATGGTTAAATATTTTCTAGTCATTTTTAGGGTTTTGTAGATATAACTAGTGCCGTAAAGAAAAATATTGGCCATAATAATCGTACTTGAGTGAGGACCTTTTCTGTTGGATTTTAAAAGTGCCGACCTTTTTTTTAAACTTGTAGGTACGACTAGTGGCGTACCTAGGCAGAGGCAACAGGGGCACATGCCCAGAGCCCAGATCAAATAATAATAATAATAATAATAATGTTTATTGCCTTATAGAAAACAGTACAGTTTTAGAGGGTCGTCAGATACAAAAAAAAAATACACTTCATTAATAATTACACTTTAGTGTTACAAAATATTTCAAAATTTATAAATTAAAATCAAAACATAAATGGTAATTAAAAAAATAAATAAATAAATAAACAAATAATATAGGGTTTACACATTCTCAGTTGTACATTAGTATTTCTGAATTCATAAATTCGAGAATACTATAATGGGGGGGGGGGGGCAGAAAAAAAGGCCATAATAATTGTATTTCAATGGGGACCGTTTTTTTGGATTTTAAAAGTGCGGACTTTTTTTTAAATCATCACTTGTATTTTACAAGTGAGGACCTTTTTTTTAAGTTATCACTTGTATTTTAGAATTGCGGACCTTTTTTTAAGTCATCACTTATTTTATGTGTTTAGAGGGGCCCAATTATAAAATCTTGCCCAAAGCCCGGAAAAAGCTAGTTACGGCCCCTGGGTATGACCACCAAAAAACCCGGAATTTTTTTTAAGTCATCACTTGTATTTTCTTTTTACCGACCGTCAACATATATAAGGGAGGTATTGTGATCATACCAATTTTGACATTTCGAGATTTCGATGGATCTCCACGAATTGAGGTCCCTACATAACGTTTTGACTATTTTTAGCATGATGTCTGTTGGCCTGTCTGTCCGTCCGTCTGTCTGTCTGTCTGTCTGTCTGTCTGTCTGTCTGTCCGTCTGTCTGTCCGTCTGTTCGTCTGTGTACACGTGCAGAGCAAATTCGGCTGAAAGGATTTTTATGAAACTTCATATTTAAGCTTCTGCCATCAATCGCACAAGTTGATCAACTTTTGGTAAAAATCGGTTTACTAAAAATGGGAGTTTACTCGTGTCGATTTTAAAATTTTTGTGAATATTTCACAACGGAAAAATATTTCGAAAAAAATTATTTAACAAATGTTGCTATAAAAGCAATAACTAATAACTTTTATTTGAGACGTTTTTTGATAAAACGAAAAATTTCGAATAATTTCTGTAAAATTCTTCAGAACAGACAGACGGACAGACAGACCGACAGACATCATGCTAAAAATAGTCAAAACGTTATGTAGGGACCTCCATTCGTGGAGATCCATCGAAATCTCGAAATGTCAAAATCGGTATGATCACAATACCTCCCTTATATATGTTGGCGGTCGGTAAAAACAACAACAATATATATTTTCATATAAAAAACACATTTTTAATCACACTTACCTACAAATATATTCAAATTTATGTAAACAACAAGTATAAACGTCAAAAATCAATATCACTTTTCAAAGTGGACACTTTCCTAGGTCTCCTCTCAAGAGCGACACAACAGTGTTAAAAGTGCACTATCAATGAGTTACAGAATACCAGCACGAAGTGTTGAAAATCGGAACTTTCAACAGGATACTGTAGAAACGATTGTCGAAAAGCTTATAGGATAGACCCCAGTTGCCGTTAAAATAGCTAACATTTCACTATGAAATATGGTTACGTAATTTTTTATTAACAGTGGGTTATATTTCTTTCTTTTGTTGGTCAATAATATACGTTCGTCCATGCATTCAATTAATTTCATCCCAGAGAAAATCCAATATAATTTAACAAGTATCTTGTAACTTTGAGTAAATGAAAAGTTTAAAATTTAGTAAACATTGAAATGGGAAATTGTAGTAAAGTATATAATAGTATCATCTATCGGATTTAAAATTGTCGCTGCGACGAAAGGCCACTCTTAACAGTATTAGGGACTTAAGCTGCGGTTCCAGTAAAGTAAAACTACAGTTTAACTACATTAGCCAGAGTGCATAGTATAAAAGTTAATGCTTTCATGACTCTAAATGAGAAGTTAGGTTAGGTGAAGCGTATAGGGATGTCCTATATCTGAAAGTTAACGGACTGCTCCAACATATATATGATATGTTTCAACGGGCTTTAAACTTATGAATATTATTAGATGAGATTATTAAGTAATGGATATCTACGAGGTAGACAAATTATATCTATCTCTTTTCCCTTCACACAACGTCTATCTATACCAGGGGCGCTCAGACTTAAACCATCGGCGATCGACCATAAAAGCATTAGGCGGCAAGCGATCGACTAGATAAAAATAAAATACAAAGTTCATAAATGGTTATATTTATTAATTGCAAAGATACAACAACTAATGTTATTTTGATGTTGATGAATGGCATTGCATGTCATCTGCATACTTTTCATAAAACGGCACATAATTACAAAGTGCCAAACGCAAGCATGAATTAAGATGTTCGTCACTGAGCCGATTACAATATTTAGATTTAATTATTTTCATTTCGGAAAATGCAGACTCGCAGAAATAAGTTGACCCAAATAATGCTGTTAACTGAAGGGCTATTTGTTTCAAACATGGATATTTTTTTTTCAGATAAACAAGCCCAAAACTTGTTATCTGTTGCTCTGGCTTTGAGATGTATATCTGACATAATTTTCAAGACTGGAATGAGATCTACCTCATTCCAAATAATATCTATTAAATGTTAAATCTTAAATTATCATCTATTGTTCTATCGGATAGTTTAACATTTAATGTTCGTTACTAAATTAATAACTATTAAATTACAATAACTGTAAAAAAATATATAAAATACTTTTCATAAATATGTACGCGATCGACTTAAAAACCTCTCGCGATCGACTGTTTGAGCGCCCCTGATCTATACAATACCTCATCCTGTATATTAATACTTATGTTTACCTCTCTTTTTTTTTGCCTTTATTTTATAGAAGGTATACCTTCAGATTACACTACACATACGAGTTTTGCCTTTTATATTTCGGAATTTGAGATCTAAAACAATTAATTTTCCACTCCTATTGTCACATTATGTGGGATCCAAAGCGAACAAATCTTTTTGACGACCAAATGTTCATGCAATAGTGAATATATGCTGGTCCCACTAATGCCCAAAAATGTCTCAATCTCACAATAAGGCACATGACGATCTTGCATTATCAGTTCACGCACAGCATTAATATTTTCCGGAACAATGACCGATTTTGGACCTCCTTCACGAAATTCGTCCTCAAGCAAACTACGGCCACGATTGAAGTCGGGAAACCATCGATAAACAGTAGTAGTCCTTGATGGTGCATCATCGCCAAAAGTCGAATTAAGGTCATCGATGCACTGTTGTTGTGTCATTTTTTCTCTCTATTCAACGGTGTAAAACTTGTATATCCTTACATAACAAAATTTTTGATAAAATCGCATTTTGTGGCCTTCAATATCACGACTTATTTGTTGGTAAATAATAGAAACAAATGCATGCAATTGTTTCTACTACCACAAGACAAGACACTAAATTAAAATCAGCGTTTCAAAATCTAAATTTGGAAAATGAGGCATCTGCTGTTCAAGAAGGTTTTAAAAAACCTGGTAAAAAAAACCTGTGTATTGAACAGCAATGTCATCAATTTTGAACATTTAGTACACTAGGTAGATTATTGTTATGTGTCATTAATTACTTATTATTTTTAATACCACAAAAAGTCACTTTTCTCAAAAATGTTGGATTGTAAGGATATAAAAGTTTTAAAGGAAAAAAGAATAGTTTGCATTCACTTTTATCGCCATTCAGTTTAATATTCCATTTTTTGAAAAAATATGATGGTATTGTTTGCAGTTTTAGTTCGGAAATTGCTGCATTTTGATCTTCCTTTTGTATGATGATGTTGGGGTCCTGTGCAAACATTGTTATAGAAAAAACAGTAGTTGGAATGTTGGTGATGTAAATGTTAAAAAGAAAAGACCTAGATTGTTTCCTTGTGGTACGCCTGCTTTTATTTTGTGAAGGTCGTCGAAACATTGCTGCTGTGCGTGAATTAATACTGCAAGATCGTCACTGGCTTATCGTGAGATTGAGGTATCCTTGGGCATTACTGGGACCGGCATACATTCACTATTGCATCAACATTTGGCCGTCAAAAAGTTCTGTTCGCGTTGAATTTCACATAATTTGATAATCGCAGTGGAAAAGTGCTTCAAAAATTGGTTCAAACGCATGCAAAAGTGTTTTGATCTTCATGGAGAATATTTTGAAAAACTATAAAGACACTTTTGTGGATAAATAATTGTTTTTGATCTCAAATCCTGTAATATAAATGGCAACCCTCGTAAAAGATACAGGTAAAATCTCTTAAGTATCGAAATTTTCTCTATTTGTGCCTTGTGGAAATTTCAAATAAGTTGTAAGCCTAAATATTTAACAAAGAGTATTAATAACTTGTAAAATCCAATCAAACTCGTCCGTACTAGTCAAAGTTGCATGTGAAATAAAAAGAAATATTAAACAATATAATCCAAACTAAATTATTTAAATTAGAAAAGTACTGCTTTACTTGAAAGGGTGAAATAAGTAATACATTTTGTTTTCCTCGCCCTTTGTACGCTAATTACTTGAACAAAGGTAAGTAATAGCAAAATAATGACCACGTGTAATAACTCAGCTATTACACGCCCCCAGACATGTTATCAACATTATGATAATTCATATTATCCTCAGGTTTTATAACAAATAGTTTTTTGTTTCTATCTTATCGGTTTTTTTATTTTGTTGAAATAAAAATCAGATAACTATTTCTGTGAATGAATCACGCCAATTTTCACTTCATTTTAACAGATTTTAAACTTTTAATTTGAAGAAATAAAAACGGTTATAGGCACGCAATAAAATGGTAAATTTATCGCGTTTTAAACCGGGACAACCTTGCCAACTATTTCGCTACAAAATAACAAGCACTAACTTGTTAAATATAAACTGCGAAGAAAGTGTAGAAAACGTGTCAAAGCTTGCTCAGTTTGGTATCTGTTCAAGCAAAATATCTTGCATATATTAGGTCGTCAAGGATGAAATATGTAGAAAAAAAGGCAAAGATGCAAATATAAGCAATTATTTTATTCATCAAAGTATGCACCCATATTGTCTATACACTTTTGCCATTTAAGGCAGGTTGTTCAGGCCGGTGGTATATAACCCTGGCGGGCGAGAGTCAATGAGTTCCTGGAAGGCCAGTTTTACAGCATTGTCGGAATTAAACTGTTTTCCTATTAAAAAGTTGTCCAATGTGCGAAAGAAGTGGTATTCAGTGGGGGCTAGGTCTGTTGAGTATGGAGGATGATGAAGAAGTTCCAACTCCAATTCCTGTAGTTTTGCCACAGTCATTTGTGCAGTGTGTGGTCTAGCGTTATCATGCAATAAGATAGGAGTCGATCTGTTGACCAATCTAGGCTGTTTTTCTTTAAATTTTTGCATCATTTCGTCCAGTTGGTTGCAGTATATTTCTGCAGTGATCGATGAGCCAGTTTTTTTTTTTTTTTATATATATTTAAGTTACCTGTACGAAATTTGCAGTACCTAAAACATTGTTCTGTAAAACGTTATATTTACAGTTTTCCTGGTTCGACATTATCACTGTTTTTCAAGATTTTTCAAGATGCTGCATATAAGAATACGGGTAAAATCTCTAAAGTAACGAAATTTTCTCTTTGTTTCTTGTTTTCTCACACATTTCTTTCTCTGTCACTTTCTCTATCAAATGTCAATCTAATACATCTTGATGTTCAAGCTTCAAATTTGAAGAAACTGTCTGAATATTACAAATAATATTATTGTAAAGTTCTGATGACGGTCCTGTCCTCCCCTACAGTGATTTCAAATATTGCAGGATTAAAATACTTGGCTTTTTAATAATTACCAGCTTTCAACGATAGAGTGTGCTACTGTAGCAATTTCAGACATGTTGACAGCTACCTGTCTTGCGGATTTGACATCCAGCAAATTCATGTATTCTAATACATTTTGGATTATACCTTTTTTTTATCAGAATTACGTCATTCCGAATCAATGTCAGTTGGTTTATTTGGAGTCCATATGAGTGCCACAAGAAACACTGTGTCAGCGAATAATATTGGAATATTACAAATTGTTGAAATGGTTTTGTTTTTATTACTATAAATTTGATTTGGAATGAAACTATAGAATTTTTTTCGGGTATTTGACAGACTAGATGGACTGTTATTAAAGAGGCTAAATACTGAGTGCAGATTGTTTAAGATAGATTAACATGGTAGAAGCTTAGGAAGGCTAAGGTTCAGCAGTTAACAAAAAAAAGTTATATAATAATAATAATAATTTATTGGTCTCTTTATATGTCAATTTAAATTAATAAAAATAATATTATTAATAAAAATGATAAAATTACAATAAAAACAGATTACAGTGACATTACAATATATTAAAATGAGGTTAGTTAATAACTAAAATATTTTGAAAAGTCGATAGTACAAGGTGTCTCAAAAGAAATTTTATATTTATTTAGCTTATTGCGTGACCGCAACGTATCCGAGGGGCGCGGGGGTTATGTCCATCGGTAGCCTGGCTCTTGGGAATGCAGTCGCTATGGAGCGTTTCTCGGGAGCAGACCGCGCGTTATACGTGCGAGAGTTTTACAAAAACGGTGATTCGGCGACTGTAGCGCGTAGAAATTTCTGCAGTATTCGAGGTTTTCGCCACTTAAATGATGCGCCAAGCATTCCTCTCATTCGACATTGGGTTAAAAAGTTTGAAGAGACTGGTACAACGCTGGATAAATCAAAATCATGGCGACCTAGGTCATCAAGCACGGTAGAAAACGTGGAGAATGTTAATCAGTCTGTTCGTGACGACCCGAACCTTTCAATTCGGAAGCGCGCAAGTGCTTTAAATGTGCATAGATCATCATTACATCGCATTATGCACAACGACCTAAAGCTGCACCCCTACAAAATTCAATTGGTGCAAGAATTAAAGCCCCAAGATGCCAGTCAGAGGCTTAATTTCGTAAATCAGGTGATTGAGCGATTTTCAACGTTTACCAACATTTTGTTTTAACCCCTATGGACTTTTTCCTATGGGGTTATCTTAAATCTAAAGTTTACGCCAATAAACCGACTTCACTGGCGCATTTGAAAGAAAATATCCGTCACGAAATGGCAGCCATCCCTGAGTCCACCTGCCGAGACGTCATAAGTAATTTTACTGTTCGATTAAATGAGTGCCGAGAACGCGAGGGTCTACATTTAGACGATAATATTTTTAAGAAATAAATCCCCAAAAAGTGTATTTTAATAATTAATAAACATTTTTTCTATATACGGCTTACTTTTTTTTTTAATCGATCCACTACATATAAAATTTCTTTTGAGACACCTTGTATGTCAATTTAAATAAAATTACAATAATAATAATAATAATTGTTTATTGACAAAATTACAATAATATTTGTTTTAAGTCAGTCAGTACAATCGTGAATGTAATATTTAATAAAATGCACAGGAAACAATATGGCAAACAATATGTACATATACAATATGAAACATTTTGTTTGGTAGAAATTATGTACTTAGGGAATGAAAATAAAAATAAAATAAAGAATTAGACAAAATAATTCAAAATAGCATCAACTACAATTTTAAAAGCAATAAAAATAATTCAGAATTTTTGTTGTAAAAATTCATTTATAGAATAAAAAGCATGGTTGATAAGGAAAATTTTGATGGTATTTTTAAAAGAGTTAAAACTAATGGATTTGAAGGAGTCTGGCAATACGTTAATAAATCTATAAGAATAATAGTTAGTGCTATTTTTAGATTTAGTCAATCTTAAAAATGGTGGATAAATCTTATTTTTATTTCTTGTATTATAATTATGGATTTGTTCAAAAGTATCACATTCGGTTAAGTTTTTAAAAGCTAACAAGAGGCAATAATATATATATAGTGAGGGTAAAGTCATGATTTTTAATTTTGTGAAGTATGACCTGCAGTCGGCTCTATAGGATAAACCAGCAATGACTCTGAGCGCTCTGCGTTGCAAGGAGAAAATTCTTTCTGCAGCGGGCGAATGGCCCCATGCTAATAGTGCATAAGCGATCTGAGACTGGAAAAGAACAATAAAAACAGATTACAGTGACATTACAATATATTAAAATGAGGTTAGTTAATAACTAAAATATTTTGAAAAGTCGATAGTATAAAATTCACTTACATGATATAAACAGTTTTCCGTCAGTATGGATTTGATTACGAGTTTAAAGCTCTTTATGTTGACCTTCACCCTGACCTTCTGTGGTAAATGATTATAAAGGATTGCGACTAGATACGTACCATTTTTAGATTTACTTAATCTTAGTTTTGGTAGCCTTAGATTGCATTTAATGTTGTAATTGTGAGTATTATAAATTTTTGCATAGTATATGTTAGTTAGAGGGATTTTCCGTTAGATTTTGATTACATATATCAGATAGGTAAATACAAATTAACTATAAACAGTTATTATATTCGATTTAGTGAACAATGAACGGCAATGAGCCCTGTAGGGTGCATTGTTCAATATTCGTATGGCCTGTTTCTGTATTTTAAAGATACGCTCGAGAAAACTACTACTACCCCAGAGTAATATGCCATAAGACACACGTGACTGGGAAGTGGCAAAGTAAAAAATGCGTAATGTTTCGTATGAGACACACGAAGTTTTCTCAACGCAAAATAATTTTTTCTTAACGAAGACGCAAGAAAATCAATATGCCGTTCCCAATTTAATTGGCCATCGATAATTAAGCCTAGGAATTTGACTGATTTGCTAAAAGTGTTGTCGGTGGCTATGTTCCAGTTTAGCGAGAAAATTAAATTATGAGTTTTATTCTCATTTAGGGTAAGGAGATTGGCAGCAAACCAATCTTTGGCTTTGCTCATCGACTGCTCGGCTATTTGGTGTAGTTCTTCAGGAGATGAATGTCTGGATAATATAGTGGTGTCATCTGCGAATAGGATGACATCAGAACTGCCAGAGGAAACATATTTCGGTAGATCGTTTATATATAATATAAACAATAAAGGACCAATAATAGTTCCTTGGCCCACCCCGTATTTGATATTTGTTTCGATGAAGAAATACCATTTTGTGTTACAAATTGCGATCTGTTCTTAAGTAGGATTCAGTGAGTGAATTAGCTACGCCGCGAATTCCTCTTAATGTTTATTTTATATTATTTAACATAAGAATAACATACTGTCATACACTTTTTTTTTTCACTTTTTTAAGTTGAAATACATATTACATTTTTTTATAACACTAACATAGCAATCCTAATATTAATTTTACACTAACATTACAATATAATAATCCTAATAATAGTTTTATTAATAAATAAATTATAATTATGTTTCCCAATACGGTAATTCCAGGGATTGGAGGAATAACAACTGGGAAAGTGTCAAGACTCAAAAAGCAACAAGTTTGTTGGCGCCGTTGGTCGTTGGCATTGTTTGTAAATATTAGAAGTTTCTTCTTATTTTTTTTCTTCTTCTGCTAACTGCTAAGAAGAATAAGAACTAACACTATTAGTATTGTTATATCACAATAGATGGCGCTTATATTTTGTGTACTAATATTAATATAAATTAAAATTTTAAGATTCCAACGCTCTAGCAGTAGTTTCTGAATTTCAAAGTTTAAACATCGACATCGGTAGTAGACATCGATGTTTTATCGATACTATCGCCATCTAACCATCGATGTTTTTAAAACAAACATCGATGTTTTTAATATATCGATGCTTTTTTCCCATCCCTACTGTGTAGTAACGTTACTACAAGATAAAATATTATAAAAAGTATAATGACTTTCATTCATGATAGTAACTGAGTTACAGAATTGGTCTGTCAATCTGTTTTTGCAAAATCTTATTGTCTTGCTTTATCGCTTTTTGAATCCATCCGTCTTAGACCAATTTTTCTGCCCTGTGTAGAATTTTCTTGGACTATCCATTCTCTTTTGAATATTTTGTTTTGTTTGTAATAAGAAGTGACTATTTGCGAGTTGGTATACCTTTTTAGGGTTTTGTAGGTATGACCAAAAAACCCTTATACCGTCATTTTGTCGTCTGTCTGTCTGTCTGTCTGTCTGTCTGTCTGTCTGTCAGTCTGTCTGTCTGTCTGTTCGGTTAAAATTGTAGCCAAACGGCTAAACCTAGAGAGTTGAAATTTGGCATGCTTATACAACTCTTTGACCCGCACATAGGAAAAATACTAAAACATCTAAAAAACATACCCCCCTAAAAATATAAACAAATATGTGCTCATCGAAAACAAAAATATTTTTTTTTAATTCTGCGTAGGGTATCAAATGAAAGCCCTTAGTACGTGGATTAACGATCAAATTTTTATTTTTGCAAAATAAATTATTTTGATCCGATTTTTGCCAAAATTGTGCAAAAAATTTTTTGTCCCACACCCTGTAGCCCAGATGGTTTAAAGTAAAAATCTAAAAAAATTCCAAGTAATGTATATTGGTGTGAACCGAAATAGTACAACAGGAATTTTTGATCAGATTATGTTTTCGGAAAATAACGCATTTTTTGTGGTTTTTGGTTCACAAAGTACAAAAGTTATACCAATGTAAGACACTCATATATAAAGCGTCCGATGGCGCAACGGGTTAGAGCGCTGGTGTCGGAATCCTAAAATTCTCTGGAATACGAAGGGTTTCGAGTCCGAGTACGGACGGAGTGAGTTTTATTTTTTCTGTTTTTTTTTTTGCATTTTTATTATGTTGAAATTATTTTGTCAAAATTCTAGTTATATTTTGACAAATGTTGTATTTAATTTTTAAGAGCGTAAATTTAATAACTAGTCTTATTATATGATTAACAGACGATAAATTATTTTAAAAATATCGTTCATTTTGCCGTGATTACTATAAAGTAAAATTTGTCCTACACACTCAGCATACCGCCTTCACTTATTATATACCTGCGAAACCCTGAAATGTGTGAATATTCACACTTCACATCAATTTTTTCTTTGTCTATTATTTGTTGTGATACTAAATAAAACTAGTAATTTTTTTTATATCAATAAAAGTCCAATTGGAGAACAAAGACATTAAATAAAATTAAACTTATTTTATTATCCGCCCTGTCGTGTTCTATATCCGTCTAACAATATAATTGACCGTCATGAGAAAGGATAAAAGAGGAAGAAAGAAAAAACATTATTGAACTGTCACATATATCGCCATCTCTGTCCAATGCGACGAACAAAACCCTAATACAATATCGATACGCTGTGTAGTACTCATTCGCAAAAAGTCAAAGAAATAACATTGAATAATCGTAAGATATTTTAAATTGAACAGAAAAATATATGGAACTTTATATAGGAGAAGCTTTGATCTCTTCACACAGCTACAAAAGGCTTTTAACTCAAATAAACATACGAACACAATAACATTTAGTTTCCATTTAGATATAAAATATATGTGCTCTATTAATATTAATAAACTTGATTTTGTATTGAAAAGTATCTAAGCGAAGAATCGAACCATTATATTTCTTTATGGAAGAAAAATGGCTTTCACGATCTATGCCAATAGGAACACATATTTTATGTGTGTTGTCACGATCTCTTATGTTATAACCCATTTAATTAGGATATTAAAAAGGCTAGTAGCTAGCTTTATAGTGACAAATATAGCTACTATCCAAATGAAAATCCTTGAGGAAATTCTAGGCCTAGTACTAGATAGAGTTAGATAGTTATGGTTGGTTTATATACAGAACAAGAATAAGGAATAGGAAATAAGAATAGTACACAAGATGTTAAAACATAGCTGCGCCGTATATCGGTTTATGTAGGAATGAAATTTAACTTAAACACAAGAATAGTTGGTAATATTTAACATTTTATTCCTATTCCAAGAATAAGAGACGAAAAGCATGCGCACAACGGTCAAAATGTCGGCCGTAATAAAATTTGTTCAACAGATGTTTTCTAGCTGTGATCAGAAGGTTGGAAACAGCAATATAATGTGTGAAACACAAGCAAATAAATTTACAAAATCTTCTGAATCCATTTTACTGAACACGAATTTTTTTTTAAAGGTTATATTAAACATAACAACCTGTCAATCGACAACCGTTAAACACAGGCCAATGCAAGTACGCAGGTGCAGCGACGAAATGTTATGTCCGATATAAACGATTTCATATTTTTTATTCTTGTGTACTATTCTTATTTCCCATTCCATATTCTTGTTCCGTATATAAACCAACCATTACAGTCTGTAAAATAAGACATACTTGCTTATAGCTCAGGATCAGGCATATGCACAAATAATACACAGGTTGAAACATGATAAGAACATCAAGACCTAATGTGCCGGATAATAAAAATTGTTTAGTTAGTGTTTTGTCTTTCAGTAGTGCGGTTATACCAGGTGAATTATTTAAGGAGCAACATACATGTTTCACATATAATGTTAATGAAGTGAGTTATTTCATTTGCAACATAGCAAATTATGAAAGCAAGCTCATATCCATGGCAACATATGCAGTGTTGATTAGATATAATCTGTCTCATTTTGTAATATGAAACTATGGTCTATTTCAAAGTAGAAAAATGTATGTAAGAAGATAGGAGCTGTTTGTCTTTGCTTCGGATTGGTTTAGATCGTCATCCCTATTACACTGTTAAAATATTGTTTTTAGTCCAAGTTGACAGATGTTCAGTGTCGTACATTGGAAATATATATATTATTTAATTGTTTTCATATATTTTGTTATTATTTACATATTTAGACTTTTATTTATATTCTTGGCGTAGATTTTATGGAGAACATTCTCCATGTAATTTGTTTTTACGCAGTTATATATTTTTTAGGTTATCTGATATATAAATATTTTTTGACACTTGACAAGTAAGAGATCAAGAGAGAGGACTAATGTAAGGCCAAAAGACAGCCCAGCTGATTGTGCCCAAAGAAGAAGTTATTGATACAATTTTTAGACCTTCGTATATACATATATTTTTAATTTTTATTTACAATAATTATTTAAATAAGAAACTTTAGCTCTGAAGATATACTGTTTGTTTTATTGCTTTATTTAAACTCTTTTAGCAAATCTCTCTTTTTATATACATCATTTTTGTGTATAGTACATCATTTTTTAAAATTTTCAAATTTCCCATTAAACTGAATTTATGTCGTATAAATAAGTGTATTTAACATCTGCCTTGTTTATTTCAATATCAACTCTGAGTTCAATAACCGGACAATATGATGTGTTCTTTATTAATTTTAAAATTGTTATTTTATATCGTGTCTATTAACTAAGCTCTGATGAAGATTTAAATTAAAATCGAAACGTAAGCGAAGTTAATAAATTTGTTTTTATTTTCTGACTGTTCCGAATCCTATTACCTTCAACTATAATTACTAACTTACGGACGTAAGTCATCTAATCTAGCATAATAATATTTACAGTAAATTTTTCAATTATTTTTAGTTTTTCCTTTACTCTTTTATAGTTCGCCAAAAATCAACAAGGATGTCTTATTATACAGACTGTATTTTATTTATACCTTTCGGTTAAAATCTACATATTATTTACATACAGCTTAATTTAATTTATTTTCGAAAATTTATTCTAATTGTTGTTGAATCTTCGTCTCAAATCTTCTCTTCTCTCTAAGACGCACATTCTGCACATTCTTTGTTCATCCGTTCTCCAGTACTCATTTTCTCTTTCCTCCTTTCGGCATCTAAATTTAGCTAATACCTTCTTTTTTAATCCATTACTTTGGATTTTGAGGTACTCGAGTATTTGCGTCGTCCAAGTTTTCTTGTATTTACTGTTATGCCTCGAATTTTTTAACCTGTCACTTCTTTCTTGTCCTTGGATGTTCCTCATTCTATCTGTAATTTCTAGTGTCACATCTTGTCCTCCTAATCTTTTTCTTGATATATCCTTAGTTGCGTAGCCATAATGCTCAAATCTTTTTCTTCTTTTTCTTCCCATCTGGATTGCATCTTTCCTTCTATCTCTTTTCTCTCTATTTCTGTCCAACACTGATACAGCAAGTTTTTTTCTAGATATCTTATTATCCTCTCTTCGAATTTAATGGCTCTTTTTGTAGCTTTTATTCTGATTTCACTTCCTCTAATAAAATATACTCTGGTGTGCATTTGTCTAGGCCCAACATCCATTTAATGTATTTATTTTGCACCACTTCTAATTTTTCCTGGTCTTCCCAACCCCATATTTCAGCGCCATACATCATTATGCTCTTGACTATGGATTTGATCATAAGGATCCTTATTTTGATGTCTCCTTTAAATTTCCTCTCACCTTTTCCCCACACTTGTGGCAAGGCTAACATTGCTTTCACTGTTAGAGCTCGAATGTGTTCTTTTGAGCCCCGCTGCTTTTAAACGCGTATCCCAGGTATTTATATTCCTTCGAGGCCTAGTATTAAGCCTAGTCTTAGGCCTACTCTTCTACAATGTCATCTTAATTGAACCAATCACATAGTTCGTAATTTCTATTGATATTATACTTCATTTTCCTGGAGAGCCGCAGTTTATTCGTAAAATATCATGCTTGAATTTTTATAGGTGTTGCTATTGATTCTATATTAGGGTCCTAGCTTTATCCATATGAGGCTGATAAGTGTTTTATATAGTCTTATCTTTCATGTTGGTATAAGTCGGTGTTTTGTCGTCCTTGGTAGCGATCCTACTTAACGGGTCAAAGGTCCCGGGTTCGAATATCAGTCACGCTATGAGTGTTTGTCTGAACCACAGTGTAATTGATACTTAATTCCTATTCTGTGGTCAAATAAAAGTGTTCTGAACGGATTATTAAGGAAATAATAAGCCCTATTTTCAGAGAAGAGCATTCTCTAGGATTTTACTTTATTGGAACAGTATTCTACAGTCCAAGTTTCTCTTAATTTCTCGATTAAAATTGCTGTTTTTTTCTGTAATTTATAAGAATCCACCTGTTCTTTTTTCCATCACAATGTCGGAAACTTTCTTGTAACATTTTGCGTTTCTCACCCCTGCTTTTTGTGCTTTTAACGTTAAAAACTTCCTCCTAAGTGCTCCCCTGTTGCAATCATATCGACATATTCCTTCCCCCAAGTATTGGTCCAAGTTTAATTTGCAAAAACCCAGGCATTAGCGACTTAACATTGTTTGCCTGACAGATTATAAAGAGAATTCTTGTGTACAATACAAGTGCGGGCTTTTAAAAATCTACAGAAATGTTGTCGACGTACTGTTTTATTGGCAATTTTCCATTAAAAACTTTTTTCTTACTTTAGAAACTCACATTTCTAAATTTGTTCTCAACAGTTCTCCAGCCAGGATAGATTTTTTTTCTTTTTTCGTAAATGTGATTACTCCAACTTTGCAAATAAAGGATATTTATTTGAATATATTTTCGTCCTAATAAAGATTTTTTTTTTCTTTTTTGTCGATCTAGATTTGTATTGCCTTCAGCAGCAGGAATATACAACGCCTTCCTTTTCCGTTCTGCGTTTGACTTGCGCTAGATTATGAAAAATAAAGAATTGTGATTAAATTACTAGATGTAAAATTGGCGCAGTGGTTTTTCAAGAACTTATTTTTATTTTTTGTACATTTAAAGCCACACGTAAATTTACTATCTTATTAATTAGATATCATTTTTATAGAATTCATTTTCAAAAGAGCAACCAGAAAAGAGAACTTTAAAAATAGAGCAGGGAAAAACTTATTAAACACTATCTTGTGGGAAAGTGCATCAAAAAAGCCTAACTAGAATCTATAAAACCATAATAGAGAGTACAATGACCTATGGTGGAAAAACTATTTCATGAAAAGGATCGAGGGAAAGTGCTGATGTAAACTGAAGGATAAATCACACATTGAACACTGACTGAAATTTCGACATTATCATCAACACCATCTTTATCTACATGTAGAAGTAATCCTCTAACAAACACAGTCCTCCCATTTTCTCCAAACCTTTCTATTTTGAGTTAACAATAGCCAATTTCCTGAAATTCTCTTAATATTATCCTTCTAATGCTAATGGATGGAATTCCATAGGAAGAATGAAATAAAAAAAATCAAGAAAATCCTGCTAGGCTAAATTGACCAAGCCAACGGTGTGGCCGAGCTCGTTAAATCAATGCAATGGTTAAAAAGTGTGAATTGTGAGGTAGATAGTTCTCCGTTGGTGATATTATCCGTGCGAGAATAATAAGTTAACATACTCCCATTTTCACAATCATTCAGCCCTCAACCAGGTGTAGGAGCTCGCCCCCTGGCATCGGCGATAAGCCTCATTGTAGAAACAGGCCGCTGTAAAATAAATAAAACTAAAAAAGAGTCTGTAAGAGTCTGTTCGGTGTAAAAGAAATTATACATATTTGTCGATTGAGAAAGATATTTCGAAATCGGCAAATGTTGTTTCTGCGCGTGTCAGCCATACTATTTTTTCTACGAACACCTATTTTAAAAAATAAGAAATAAAAGGTGTCTCAAAAGAAATTTTATATTTAGTGGATCGATTAAAAAAAAAGTAAGCCGTATATAGAAAAAATGTTTATTAATTATTAAAATACACTTTTTGGGGATTTATTTCTTAAAAATAATATCGTCTAAATGTAGACCCTCGCGTTCTCGGCACTCATTTAATCGAACAGTAAAATTACTTATGACGTCTCGGCAGGTGGACTCAGGGATGGCTGCCATTTCGTGACGGATATTTTCTTTCAAATGCGCCAGTGAAGTCGGTTTATTGGCGTAAACTTTAGATTTAAGATAACCCCATAGGAAAAAGTCCATAGGGGTTAAATCTGGAATGCGTGGAGGCCAATTTATGTCACCTCTCCGGGAGATCAATTTGCCTGAGAAAATTTCACGAACACGTGGCAGAGACATATTGGACGTGTGTGAAGTTGCTCCGTCCTATTGGAACCATGTTCTTTGGTTATACCCAGGAAAGTTTTGCAGTTCAGGTACCAAGAAGTTGTCTAACATCTCCACATAACGCTCTGAATTCACTGTAACTGCACGCCCCCTTTCGTCTTCGAATGTAGGGGTTTCTGATGTTTGCGTTTCGGATTCGTTGCACTCCAGTAGCGGCAGTTCTGCTTATTTACGTGGCCATTAAGATGAAAATGAGCTTCATCCGAAAACAAAATGTTGGTAAACGTTGAAAATCACTCAATCACCTGATTTACGAAATTAAGCCTCTGACTGGCATCTTGGGGCTTTAATTCTTGCACCAATTGAATTTTGTAGGGGTGCAGCTTTAGGTCTTAGTGCATAATGCGATGTAATGATGATCTATGCACATTTAAAGCACTTGCGCGCTTCCGAATTGAAAGGTTTGGGTCGTCACGAAAAGACTGATTAACATTCTCCACGTTTTCTACCGTTCTTGATGACCTAGATCGCCCGGATTTTGATTTATCCAGCGTTGTACCAGTCTCTTCAAACTTTTTAACCCAATGTCGAATGAGAGGAATACTTGACGCATCATTTAAGTGGCGAAAACCTCGAATACTGCAGAATTTTGTACGCGCTACAGTTGCCGAATCACCGTTTTTGTAAAACTCTCGCCCGCATAACGCGCGGTCTGCTCCCGAGAAACGCTCAATAGCGATTGAATTCCCAAGAGCCAGGCTACCGATTGACATAACCCCGCGCCCCTCGGATACGTTGCGTTCACGCAGTAAGCTAAATAAATATAAAATTTCTTTTGAGACACCTTGTAGAAACCATTATGTATGTTAGCTTGTCGTTGCTACGATGTTTATAAACAATTAAACGAATGCCAAAATAATTATTTTAAAATACATGGTATTTGTACATTTGTTAAATAATAATGTATGAAGATGAAGTAAGCAGCGAGGCTGACGAGGAGATGAAGGAAGTGGCAAAGAACATAGTGTTAGAACTCTTGCCGCAAAAGTCAAGAGAGAGGTAATAATATATATAATAGTATATTGTATAATAGCCAACTCTTTGTTCGAAGGAGGAATTAATTTTAATACTTTTAATAATTGTCAAATAACAATTATTTACAAAAAATAAACTTAAATGTGTAGTATTATTTAATTTATATTGACCAATTGGGTTGCCTTGGATACAAAACACTCCTCAGCAAACACCAAATTTCCACTTTGCTATGGCAACAGAAAACGATAGCTTTCTGATAGGTGAGTAGAAAAAAGAAAATTATATAGGCTGGAGAACAGAAAGACCAAAATGGTTGAAGAACCAAATTCAGAGAAGGAAAGCAGCGTTACCAGTAAAAAGAAAAACTATTATTGTAAGAAGCCTATTCTCTCATTAATATCGCAAGAAAAGATTCCGGTTACCTATTGATAAAGATATAGGACGGAATTTTAAACAAAAGATCAGTAAAAAGGCTTCACAAGAAATAAAAAGATCGACTGAAGAAAATGTCTAAAAGGCGACCTTTTTCTGTCGTTTCTTTTGCGGATTCTTTGGCCACCTAGAGTTGCCTCGATCTGTGCATGGATTGTAGTTAATCTAATCCCATTTTATGGCTGTAATCTTTTCGTAGATTTCTTTTTGAATATCAATTCTCTATAGCTCTTAATTGAAAATTCTATCCATCCATAACATTCGCATTATCCTGTGCAGTAACTTATTTTAAGATCAAGAGTTTTTGTAAGAGCTTTGTTTCCTTCCATATTTCACAGCCATAAAGATATATATCGTCCAAGTTATGTATATCTATGATACACATTTTATCTCGAAATGACTGATAAGCCGAAACTTGGAATATTATAAATATGTGTAGTTTTACGAATACAACCAGATGTAATCTTGCCAGTGTTTTGTTAACTGCATTCTGCTTCAGCATTCTAAATTTTCGTAAATAAATAAATATTAAAAAAAAAAAGTTAATTAAATTATTTAACTGACGCAGTCGGTAGGATTGCAGACGTTCGTGTTATATATATGATAGTTTCAACAATTAGATAGACTAAATCAGAAACTAAAGGAAAAACGTTCAAATTAATTTAACCGAGAAGGAATAATTTTTCATCATGACAATGTACGTCCTCACTCAACTAAAATAACTTCGAAAAAACTCAGGACTCCTACTAGGTAACTATTCCAAATACACTGTATTCATCCGATCTCTTCCGATTTTCACCTATTTACGTGTATGGAATCATACACTCAGAGATAAAAAATTTCGAATTATCACCGAGGTGATATCTTAATTTAAGTCTAAACCAGAAAACTTCTATTGAGAGGGTATCGAAAAATTAGTACAACGTTGGGAAACCGTAATAAATAATGATGGAAATAATTTTGTATTTATACTTAATAAAAAATTCTGGACAAAAAATATTTTGTACTCTAAAATAATGGATTTCTTTCCGGTCTGCCTAATACATACCAACTCGTTTAAATTTGCTGTTCTTTTACGTTCTTTGGCTATCGTTCAATTAATATCAGATTGTTTGATTTTCAATACAGCTATTTCATTGGAAAGAAGTAACTTTATTTTATTTGTGTCCACACATTTGCCATGGCTGGTTCTAATGCGGTTTATAGAATTTTTTGGTAGGTTAAAGTCGAGTGTTTTTTTATGTTAGTTTACACATGGCTTTTGTTTAGTTTCATATTTAAACAAACATCTTTTTTAACCATTCCTTATTTGCAACAAAACTAATTATCTAAACATCGACAAAAACATCAGTCTACATAAGTGTTAAGACATTCTCAAGGCCTACTGTATTCCTCTCCTCCCTCATACCTCTCGGAATGTGAGGAGGAGTTTGTTTTCCAATCTGGATTTAAAAGACTTGGAGATACAGCTATACGCCATCGTTGGCTAGATCTTTGCAATTGAGTGTCCTGTCACTTCGCGTCGCATTTGTCTTCTACCAGTGGCGGATCATCAAGTGACACAAGTGAGACTGAACTTCACTGCATATTTTTAAAACACACAGAAATAACATTAGTTAACATTTTTGAAATATTTGTTATTATCACTTAATATGAGTGGAAATTACAACGTAATATAAAAAATATTCATCATCTTTGCCTCGACAGCACTAGACCTCGTGTGTTGCTGAATTATATGCGTTATGTAAAAGGATAATTGAGGATAAAATATCGGATCTTTGCTTGTCCAGCGATCATACACCAACAGTAAAGATGCGTGCATTGAGCCGCACCGCAAACACAGCAGACAACGCGCTAGTCATATGTTTTTCGGTGAGTGCGTCCATTGAGACGCAGTGAACACTGCAGACAAAACATAAGTCGCATTTTGTCCGAAGTGAGTCTAGCCGGATTCCAGTCGCCAATTCGTATTCATTTTAAACAATGAGTGATGGCGAGGAAAAATTAGTTGTGGTTCAATATTATAAGAGGGAGAAAAGCAAATAAAAAGGAAAGTCTAGGCCCTCAATATAAACAAAAAAAGGAATATGTTATGGGAAATTTTATAAAATATTTCCAGACACCAATATTTTAAAATAAGCCAACAAAAAACAGTCTATATATTTATTAGGCATTTTCCACTAACTAAAAACTATAACAAAATAAATAAATGGTGCGGCGAACAAAAACTGAACAGGTTTTTTTTTGTTTACATTCGAATTAGAGATGGGAATTTCGGCTCAGTTTTCGCAACCGGATCAGTGGAGGTCGTTCAGTTTGCTGAGCCGGCTCATTGATCCGGCTCAGCGATCCGGCTAAGTAAACATGTTCCCGAGACACAGGTCGGTCAGTTTTCGCTCGTTCGTTCAATACGGTTGTTGGTTTGCAATATGTACGTAGAACGTCGCTCAGCCGGTTCTTGCATTATATGAACTGTAAACATGTTCCCGAGAAGCAACTTGGACGATGCTATTAAGCGTGATCGGACAAAAATGCAATTGGCACGGCAGAAAGTAAACGCAGTACACGCATAAATATTGTTCGTCTAGAAGTCTGGTCGCATTTGCAGTCGTGCACACCTTGTAGTGCGTGTAGGTAGACACACTTTCATTTAAAACACATTTAGGAATCATTCTATCGTTGACTGTGGTGTCTGCGTAGCAGGCGGTGCGTCCCAGTAGACGCGGAATGCTGCAAGTATTGAGAAATAATTCAACAATCATATTTAAAATTGCTAAACACATTACTTGGTTATCAATTGCTAATTTTAAAAATTGCCAAAGACAGTTTAAATCGCGGTAGAATACTAGATTTTATGTAACTGTATCTGAAGGACAGGCAAATAAATTTAATTTGGCATCATCATCATCATTTATCAGCCATTGACGTCCACTGCTGAACATAGACCTCCCCTTTGCATCTCCACTCCTCTCTGTCCTGTACCACCTCCAGCCAATTATTGACTAGTCTCTTAATGTCATCCGTCCAACGGGTAGAAGGTCTGCCTCGGTTTCTAGTACTGTCTGTAGGCCGCCATTCCAGTATTCTCCTAGTCCATCTATTATCATTTACTATAGCAACATGGCCTGCCTACTGCCACTTCAGACGTGAAATTCTTCCAATTATATCACATACTTTTGTTTGCTGTCTGATCCACAATTTGTTTTTCTAAAAGTGTAACGCCAATCATAGCTCTCTCCATCGATCTTTGAGCAACTCGTAAATTTACCGCAGATTATCGCGTGATGGTGAGACAGTCTCAGCACCATAGGTAAGACACTGGTAAGAATTTAATTTGTAAAAAGTAATTATCCTTTGGCATTTCGTAAATTCGCGAGCCGCCACTGTCTTCTTCTGTTCATAATAAAGTTACATTTTCTTACGAAAGAAAAAAAAATGTTTAACGCATCTTCTTCCGCTATTATTTGGACGGCGTTAAGGGATATGTCATTGTCACGATAACAACTTGCTTTGAAGAGAAATAAGATTTTTTTTTCTGTTTTATTTTTGTCGCGTTTGTAATGTTTCTTTTCCTTCTTTTGTTTAATGAGAGAGTTCTCACCTTTTTGTTATATTTGTTTAATTTTAAATTGTTTCTTGACACAGTGTTTTATTTCAAGTCAAGGTGAAGGAAGAATTTTGAAAACTTGTTGTTAAAGAACAATTAATTTGAGGAAAATAATGAGATGTCTGGTTCTTATTTTAAGAGTGATATGTCAGTTTAAATTTCTTGACTTCTAAAGCTTTCAAAACCTACCAAAAATTACACTTTTAAAAACGAGTTACATAGCTTTTGTCCGTAAAATATAGGAATAGGTTTGAAATAGTATATTATGTAACAATCGCAGAAAGTATACATTTGCCGATTGAGAAAGATATTGCTACGATGTTCATAAACAATTAAACGAATGTCAAAATAATTATTTTAAAATACATTAGTATTTTACGTACGTTTTTTAAATAATAATTTATGAAGATGAAGTAAGCAGCGAGGCTGACAAGGAGATAGAGGAAGCGGCAAAGAAAATATTGTTAGAACTCTTGCCGTAAAAGTCAAGTGAAAGGTAATATATATATATATAACTAAAACACTATCTTGTATATATATATATTGTGTAACAGCCAACTCTTTGTTCGAAGGAGGAATTAATAATAATAATAATAATAATAATAATAAAATAATAAAAATGATACAAAGCCTCATTCAATCCTTAAAAGTTAGTAAATTTCGATATCTAATTCCGCTTAAACCAAAAAAACGGACTATAAAATGTCATTTTTATTTCATCTGGACTATTGAGTCATTTTTAATCCAAATTTTCGAATATATTAGTTTTAAAAAATTTTGAATTACAAAAATTTTGTTTTGTCACAAAAATTTTGTTTTGTCACAAAAATTTTGTTTTGTCTTTTATATACTTTATTTTTCATAACATGTCACTTTTTTATTTTGATATTTAGATTTTAGCTACCAACATGAAATAATCACAAAGCTCGTTACAACTTGAGAAAATAAAAATCCAGTTTAGTTCCTTTTAAACATAATAAACTAAGTATACAGAAGTAAACAAAGATATGACTAAAAACAAAAGTCTTTATCCTACATCATTAATCTGTTAATACTAATAATATTAATTAAATTTTTAACTGGAAAGTATGAAGGAAACCGTGTAAAACCGGTGTTGAATATTTTTAATTTCATTTTCGTTCATGAACAGAAAACAAAAGGTCGTTCCTGTTTCCGTGCTTTAAAAAATTCTGGTAGTATGGTATGTTGCTTTCGATTTCGGATTGTTCTCATCCTTGATAAAAATTTATCAAAGCCCGACTCTTTGATCGATAACTTTTTCCGACTCCAGACTCCGACTCCAAAAAGCTTCGACTCCTCGACTCCCGACTCCCGACTCCGACTCCGACTCCCCATCCCTGCAAATAATAATTAATTACAAAAAATAAATGTGTAGTATTATTTAATTTATACTGACCAATCGGAAAATACTTTCTGCGCTTAAGCAGAAACTATTTTTCGATTGGGTTGCCTTGGATACAAAACACTCCTCAGCAAACACCAATTTTCCACTTTGCTATGGCAACAGAAAACGATAGCTTTCTGATAGGTGAGTAGAAAAAATCATAAACATAATTCCGCGACAAAATGCCAAGGTTATTTTCTCCTTCTTCTTTGGGCGCATAAGCCTCATTTATAATAGAACCATAGCACAAGTGCATCGCATAAGCATAAAGATGTAGGAGTGTAATATATTGTCTGTTAATTATTAACAAATATTCGTACTATAAGCCAAAGAGTTATGTATTTATTTATTTATTTATTTATTGGACACTACAGACATAAATGTCCTTAATTGTGTCCATACATACAGTTATACAAAAAAATTGTCATATTATACAGAATCACTACAACATACAAACGTACATTACAAAAATAATCTTATTCATACATACAAGTTTAAACAGAAAATTCAACAAATTCAACAAAAACAAATTAATTCTTTGACAAGACAGGAAATTCATTGACAATACAGAAATTCATTGATAAAAAAAAAATAATATAAAAAAATTCATTAACAAAACAGGACATTCATTAACACGACATGAAATTCATTAACAAATTTAGTATTACACATAATTGCATATGTAAGAACCTACATGTTAGCTTTAGATTGATACTACGGTGGGCATTAGTTATATCATGTTTAATAAACCTTACGGAAACCTGCATAACTTGTATTGAATATGTCTATAGATCTATCCTTTGCTAAGAGATGGTTGAAAAACGTTATCATTTTATGTAGTGGACTCATTCCACGATGCTCCGTGTTGGCCCTTTTACATTCAAAGAATGCGTCCCTAATTCTGAGATCACGAGATGGTATCTTTATGGATATCCTGGATAGGATATAAGAACAGTTGATGAGATCATTAAATATTTTGTATAAAAATAGCAGGGATGCCAATTCCCTTCTCGCGGCCAAAGTCCTGACACAAAATGTTGCTAATATTTCTTTACTAGGTGTGTATTTTGGGTACACCCCTGTCATTCTAAATTTTACAACATGGTAACATCGCGTTTGAACATTTTCAATTTTCTTTATATATTTTGATTGATATGGTGCCCATATAATGGGACCATATTCAAGTATAAGTCTTACGTACGAATTGAATAAGGCAATATATGAACTTTATATGAAGTTATATACCATTGATCATTGATGGCATATACTGGTTAATGGCCATAGTTGCTAAGACCAAATTATATAAATTTAAAAAAACCATGCTGTTCATATTATTGTCTTCATGCGTACTTTGTACTTTTGTCCAATTTTTGCACAAATTACTCATCACAATACCATTTTATTCATCCAAATTGAACATAATTTCATTTAATTTCCTGTCAATAAGCTCTTCATTTTGTAAACAATTGCAAGGAGTGGTTCACTGTAAATTTTTATAGTATTTACTGAGTCCTCCAGCAATCGCCTTAACTACAATGCAAAATAGTTTCATTATATAATCACATATGATTATAAGGTTAGCCTCTAGATTACCTCAGGCTATTATGTTACGTTAGAATATTGTGGTTGTGTTCTATGCATATGTAAACTGGTTTTAACCTATGAACTTTTAGAATTTTCAAGTAAATTTAAGGGATGACCTAGTTACATTAATGTTTAGGTTATCACATATTTGATAATATTTAGTTGTGGATCGAATATTTCCAACGCATCATAAGTATACCATAAAAATTTCAATGCACTGCGCACAGTTGCAGGTAAGATAGGGTTAAACAACAACGGAAAAACTAAATAATAATAATAATATAATAATAATAAATGTTTATTCAAGTTGTTTGTACAGTATATACGAGGTCTGTTCAAAAAGTATAGCGAATTTTGTGTTTTTTCAAAAATTATTTATTTATTCATGAATATCTATTTAGTCCGCTTCAAAGTAATCCCCACCAGATATTATACACTTGTGCCAACGTTTTTTCCAATCCTCGAAGCACTTGAAAAAATCATTTTTTGTGATCTTGTTCAGCTCCTCCTTCAATGCCGTCTTCATCTCCTCACTCGTAGCGTAGCGTCGTCCTTTCATGGGTCTCTTCAGTTTCAGAAACAAGAAAAAGTCACAGGGGGCTAGATCCCAGATCTAGATCCCAGAATCACAACGGTGGCTGCAACATTATAAGTGTGTTGTTTTTGGCCAAAAATTCGCGCACAAGCAACGATGTGTGGGCAGGAATTTCGCGACGACCCGTCTCATGCCCAAATTATTGGTAAAAATCGAATGGCACGAGCCAATCGATATGTTTAGGTCCTCAGCAACTTCTCTAACGGTGATTCGACAATTGGCCAATACTATTTTCTTCACTTCATCAATGTTTTCGTCTGTTGTTGACGTGTTCGGACGTCCGGCACGCTCTTCGTCGTTCACATCTTCTCGACCCTCTGAGAACATTTTGTACCACCGATAAACGTTGCTTCGGTCCAAAGTAGCTTCACCATATGTCACAGTCAACATTCGGAATGCGTCCGCGCACTTAATTTTGTTTTTCACACAAAATTTGATACAGATTCTTTGATCCATTTTTTGGTATAGGCAAGAATCGAAGACGAGCCAAAACACGTGCAAGCAAAGCAACTATCAAAAATTAACTGAACATTCAAAATGGCCGAACTTGTCGGCATAAGTGAGAGCCATGAGTACCAACATAACGCCACAAAAAAATCGAAAACCGAATATACGTAACCCGCGGAAATTCAAAATTCGGGATACTTTTTGAACAGACCTCGTATACATTAACTTACGTCTAACAAGTACACATTAATTGCATTTACCAATTTTTATTTATAAAATAAATCCTTGGCTTGTGGTGAATTACAACTAATGTATCAGTCTCTCTTTACGATATCCATAATAAATTCTTGAATATGCGCCTTTTAAGAGAAATTTCTTAATTTTTAGTAGTCGGGGCTGTCTGTGGAGCGCGCTAGTCTTACTTGTTTGGTAACTAGGTGCTATTTGCGTCGCGTATTATGAGAGTGTATGCTAGCATGAGTGGAAAATTTATTAATTTGTTTCTTTGTGTGGATTAGGCAATAATATATGTATAGACATGGCAATGGTAATATTTTTAATTTTTTGACTAAAGGCTTCCAATGTTCTGCCGGCCCGCTTCTCGTTAAGATTCGTATATCTCTTTTTTGTATTATAAAAAGTAGTTTGCTATGTGGACTAGTGCCCCACAATAATATGCCGTACCGTAAACGACTATGGAAAAGTACGAAATACGCTTGTTTTGCTATGTCCTCGGTTGTCAACAGTATTAGTCGTTTTAGAGCGTAGAGCACTGAAGATAGTTTAGTGCTAGTTTTAAAAATATGGTGTTTCCAGTTTAGGTCTGAATCCAATTATGGTATATGCCCAAAAACTTTACATAAGCTTTCTTTATAGGTAAATATTTTTTATTTGTAATAAGAAGGTTCTGATTTTTATTTTTATTTAATTTTAGTTTATTCGCCGTAAACCGCAATTTCAACTGTGCATTGAGTCAGAGTGGTTATCGTCTCTAGGGTGTTTTGTGCGGATAAAAACGTTGTTTTATCTGCAAATATAATTGTATTCACCTGTATATAGCTAGTCAGGTCGTTAATATAAAGCAGGAACAGGATTGGGACTATTACAGAACCCTGGGCTATTCGGTACATTAATTTTTGAGATTGCGTACCGTTTAATTGCACCATTTGAGTTCTATTTGTTAAATATGATTCAAATAAATCGAGTGCTGTTCCTCTAATGCCGTAGTATTCGAGTTTTGCCAGTAGAATTTCATGAGACACGCAATCAAAGGCCTTGCTAAGGTCACAGAAACTGGCTATAGTATACAGAGTACACAGAATACGCTGGAATATTTTTTTGAAAAATCCGTACAGCCGTTTTTACGTCTGTGATGACATAGATACATGCATACAAAAGAACTATTTTATGAATTTGTATAGATAAACAAAACAATTTATTTTTAATTTTGATTTATAAATAAGATAAGTCTGGTGAAAAGTCTAGCATCATTTTTCACCTTATAATTTCAAACAACCTACGTACAAAATAAATATTTTAAAATCAAAGATCAGAGATAATCAACCCACACTGTTATTCGAAGTTTTCCATTTAAACCAACTTTAATCTGGGTTTCAGTTGTTGGGACTTCTCAGAAAACGGCTTAGGTTAATGGATATGTTTTGTCTTTCGACTTACCAAGACTTTATTGTTTGAAAGATTTTTCAAAGACTTCTGTTGCATACAAGTATCCACTTCAAGATTGTCTGGTATGTGTAACAATTGAATCTAGGTTCTGGCGTTTGTTAAGATACTGTCATTAATTAAGTGTGAATTTAGTTAGTGTTGCGTTACTGAGTGTATAATTGCACTTTTAACTCACTATAGTGGTACTTAGAAAGATAAGCTTACCATAAATAAGAGAAAAATTTGTTTAAACTTTGGGAAAATATGGTTTCAACTAAATAACTAAACGAGCTGTGATGTGGTGTAAAACCTTGTTCATCAAGAAGCTGCATAATAACATATAGGCACGTAACTAAGAAGAATCATGCTCAACATAGATCTTTGTAAACGAATAAATCAGAAAGAAATTAAAACCAATTAAAAAAATTGATGTGAAGTGTGAATATTCACACATTTCAGGGTTTCGCAGGTATATAATAAGTGAAGGCGGTATGTTGAGTGTGTAGGACAAATTTTACTTTCTACTTTCAATCACGGCAAAATGAACGATATTTTTAAAATAATTTATCGTCTGTTAATCATATAATAAGACTGGTTATTAAATTTACGCTCATAAAAATTAAATACAACATTTGTCAAAATATAACTAGAATTTTGACAAAATAATTTCAACATAATAAAAATGCAAAAAAAAAACAGAAAAAATAAAATTCACTCCGTACTCGAACTCGAAACCCTTCGTTTTCCAGCCAGTTTAAGAGTGCTCTAACGCATGTAGCCATCGCACGCCATGCATGTGAGTGTCTTACATTGGTATAACTTTTGTACTTTGTGAACCAAAAACCACAAAAAATGCGTTATTTTCCAAAAACATAATCTGATCAAAAATTCCTGTTGTACTATTTCGATTCACACCAATATACATTACTTAGAATTTTTTTAGATTTTTAGTTTAAACCATCTGGGCTACAGGGTGTGAGACCAATTTTTTTTTGCACATTTTTGGCAAAAATCGCATCAAAATAATTTATTTTGCAAAAATAAAAATTTGATCGTTAATCCACGTACTAAGGGCTTTCATTTGATACCTTACTCAGAATTTAAAAAAAATATTTTTGTTTTCGATGAGCACATATTTGTTTATATTTTTAGGGGGGTATGTTTTTCAGATGTTTTAGTATTTTTCCTATGTGCGGGTCAAAGAGTTGTATAAGCATGCCAAATTTCAACTCTCTAGGTTTAGCCGTTTGGCTACAATTTTTACCGAACAGACAGACAGACAGACAGACAGACAGACAGACAGACAAACAGACAGACAGACAGACAGACAGACAGACAGACAGACAGACAGACGACAAAATGACGGTACAAGGGTTTTTTGGTCATACCTACAAAACCCTAAAAATTATAAAATGAATAAGATAGGCTAGTAATCGGTTAACATTAGTTGGCCAGTGACACTTTTATAAAAACCGAACCAATGTTCTTGCGTGTCATTTGAGGGGGATGAAATAGAAAAGATGTATGTGGTGTGAATTTTCACACATTTCAGGGTTTCGCAGGTATTTAGTAAGTGAATGATGATTATTTGGGATGCCAAAACAAATTTTATGTTAAAATATTTTTTTATTAATTTTAATTCGAATGCCTAATACCATTATTTGGGTTTCTAAATATTTGCAGTGTTTTTTTTTTATATATATAGCGAGGTTCATTAATATTTTGAAATTTGCGCCTACGGCTTCCATTGGTTGTTTAAGTTATAAACTCCGCCCCTCTGATTTCGTATACATACATTCAAACATAGAATTAAATTATAATTTCAACACTTCCCACTGGTTATTAAATTTACGCTTTTAAAAATTAAATGCAACATTTGCCAAAATGTAACTAGAATTTTGACAAAATAATTTAAACAAAATAAAAATACAAAAACAAAAAAACAGTAAAAATAAAAATTGACGGGAATCGAACAGTAGTTTGCAACTTACGAAGCGAGAACGTTACCACTGGACTACGGACGTTCACTCGTTTACTGTGTTAAATAGCGGATTAAATATTTTACATATTTTAGTTAAAAACACAAAAAATGCGTTATTTTCCGAAAACATAATCTCATCAAAAATTCCTGTTGTACTATTTCGGTTCACACCAATGTACATTACTTAGAATTTTTTCAGATTTTTAGTTTAAACCATCTGGGCTACAGGGTGTGGGACAATTTTTTTTTGCACAATTTTGGCAAAAAATCGCGTCAATATAATTTATTTTGCAAAAATAAAATTTTGATCGTTAATCCACGTACCAAGGGCTTTCATTTGATACACTACACAGAATTGTAAAAAAATACTTTTTTTTTTTTCGATGAGCATATATTTGTTTATATTTTTTAGATGTTTTAGTATTTTTCCTATGTGCGGGTCAAAGAGTTGTGTAATCATGGCAAATTTCAACTCTCTAGGTTTAGCCGTTTGGCTACAATTTTTACCAAACAGACAGACAGACAGACAGACAGACAGACGACAAAATGACGGTATAAGGGTTTTTTGGTCATACCTACAAAACCCTAAAAAAGACCAGAATTCATTTAATGTCTTCCCTTATTTTCCAAGGTAGAGGCCGAGTCTTTATTTTTCAGGTTTCGGATTTGTCTTCAGTAGATTTCTATTTAGATTTATAATATATTTCATTATTAAGCATCCTTGTTCGCAATAATATTTTTTTACGAAGACAGACAAAATGGCAAACGCGATTTTTTTCATTGCCAAAATATTACTGGGCAGTCGACTATAATTTTTGCGATTCCGTCTGTCTTGTCTCGAAATTATTGTCCAGAAAGAGCTAGAGTTCCATCAGATTGCCTTACACTGGGAAATGCCATGCCATCAGAAAAGACCCAAATGATATGACCTATATATATCAGGGCAGCGTTTCCCAAAGTGTGGGTCGCGACCCGACACCGGGTCGCAGAAAAACTGCCGGGTCGCGAAAAAAAGTGTAAAAACACAAAAAAGATTTTTTTTTGTACATATTTTTTTTACGTCAGATAATCACTAGAATAGTGTGTATTTGTGCTCTTTATTACTATACTATATTCTTTATTACTATACTATACTCTTTATTACTACACTATTCTTTACTACTATTTATTACTCTTTATTACTATAAAGCTACTGCTTTAAAATATTTTTTTTTTTGTAAATAAATGTTTTTTTTTTCATAAGGTGGGACGCGAAAATTTTTAAAACCTCATACCGGGTCGCGGTCAAAAAAGTTTGGGAACCGCTGTATCAGGGCAATTCGCGAATAGAATACTCAGGACAGTCTTACAAGAGGCAGACCTGAAACTATCTGAAGTAAAAGTCTTCCTCTGAAACTGAAATAATATTAAAAAACTTGTCAATAAGTGATTTTTTTGACGTAGCAAAGACCATATAATGAAGAGGAAACATTGTTTGTAATAAGAATGCCTAAATCATCGACTCCCAAAGTTAAGAGGATAGTTCCTAAAAAAAAAAAAAATCGCATGTAAAACCAACGATAAATTAAAACATGCAGTGGAAGATTTTAGTGATTATCTATGTGGTATTACTATATTAATTTATTTTTTTCTCACCAAGCATAAACGAACTACGAAGTACTTGTCAATTACAATGAAGCTGCTCTTCATGCATCAATGAAAATATCTATAATACGAATAATACGAATAATAAACTGCGATACGAATATTTGCGTAGGGCAAAAGGTCTAGATCGTTATCAAAAATGTTCCTTTTTATTGTAAATTGTTTTAAAATATTACGCCGAATCTTTCATCACATTCAGATTAATGGTGAATGCAGAATCCAATGATATCCGAGAACTGTATATAATGCAGAGTTCACACAAGAGTAAGTTAGTTAGTTAAAATTTTTGGCGCACAGCAACAAAGGCTATTTGCGCCTAACGCAGCCCATCTAAATGGTTAGACTATATATTAAAAACAATAAATAAATAAATAAAATCATTAAAAATACGCATACTCAATAAAAGAAATCTTGCACTGACAAACACAAATAAATAAAATAATAAGTCTGTTCGAAAATTTGAACAGACTCAGGGTTATGGTAAGAGGCTGTAAAGGGGCCAATTACTATCGAATATCACAGTCAATAACTACAAACACATTAAAATAAGGTGCAAGACTTCACACATAAAACAATACAACAAGTTCAATTCTCTTAGGAAGAGCACCAGCCTGTCCATGAGTACCCTGTCGTCACCTAAAGCAACTGACAGGTCATAGCACAGGCCTAACCTCTCCCTGACATCCTCAAACTGTATACACTCAGTTAAATAGTGTAACACAGACAAATCTGTGTTACACGTCTCACAGATAGGGGGCTCTTCTCCTCGAAGGAGGTGTCCATGGGTTCACCAACAGTGACCTATACGGAGGCGTGTGATGGCGGTTTTCTCCCTGCGGTTAATCCTGCAGGAAGAACCCCATGGTTTAAAGTCTCCCTTAATCTGTCGTAACTTAACGTTCTGTGTGCGGCTCCACTCATGTTGCCACATGTCTAAAACTAGGTGTTTCAGATCTCTTTGCGTCATCTGGAAAAATGAAACTCACATCAATCATAGGTCTGTGAGAGGCGGCTTTTGCAGCTGCATCTGCCGCTTCGTTGCCTTTAATACCAACATGTCTCGGTATCCAAAGCAGAGTTCACACAAGAACTGAGAGTTAGACGACTACAGTAGACAGGACTGGAAAGTGTCTTATAAACCAAACCACGGTAGCAGTTGTAATCAACGAAAGAAATTTGACAGTTGCATTTAGCGCCACCGTCACCAGACGTCACTACATAACTTCAGACTTAATTCTTACGAAAATGTTAACAAAATATGAGCAATCTCACTAATCTTGTTACGTCACCAGATCAATCTGAGCAATCTTGTGGATTGAATAAACGTAAACGCTTAGTACTTGGGTAGACGCTAGTTTATGTAATATCAACCAAAAACTTAAATAACTAAGCTACAGACCTTTCAAAAGTAGTCATTAAACAAGTTTTCTTTTAATTCGTAGTCTCCCTCATTTCCGTCATGCTTACCAGACTTTTATTAATAGTATTCCAACTTATTATCTCCTACAAAAACTGTAAAATAATCTATTTTAAACCCTAAAAAACCGTTTCGAAGTTATAAAAAAGTCACCGATCCGTTAATTATAAATGATGTTATTTTTAATTTTCTGACTGAGAATAATGAGGCATTTTTTTGCCTGTTTGCAAGCGATTGGTTCTTAGTTTAGGGTGGAAATCGCTAGAGTGCAGTGTCAGGGAATAAACGGGAAAGGTTCTGGATGTGACATGTCTAAGATGGATTGATGTTCCTACAGGAATGATATAATATTGTCAGCTACTCCGATGATATGAAATCATGGGTGTTGAACAACTGGAATAGATGAGGTATATAACGATCCAAAAGGCGTACAGAGAACATTTTAAGCAGGGGCTAAATAATAAATAAACACTCAAAATTAATAATATTGATGTAGTTGTTAACTCTTGATGGAACATGGCGAATAAATATTAAATAAGCAGTGTTGTAATATATCTAGTTACAAGTATCTAGATACATGCGGACACCTTTATTTTGGACGTTTACAATTGCTGATAGTACTAGGCTAGAATAGTACAATATAATGAGTATTAGTATCAAAAAGATATAATACTTCAAGAGTAATATAAAAAATAAATTCGGACGTTTCGAAAACTGCTCAACAATCAGTTTCCGTCTTCAGCGATCATGGTAAAGATAAACTCCACGAATTCCATCAATACCTTAATTCAGTACACACTAACATTAAGTTTACTGTTGAACTGGAAGTTAGCAATCAACTGCCTTTCCTAGATGTATTGATAATCAGAAATGGCAAGGAGGTTCTAGCAACCACGGTCTACAGAAAACCAACACACACAGGTCTATATCTTAATTTCAACTCATTCCACCATAATAGCACTATGAGAGTTGTTGCACAGTCTAGTTAATAGAGCCAAAGTAATTTGTTCTTCTAAAAGTTGAATTGAAGAACATCCATTCCACCTTACAGGATAATGGCTACAGTCATAAAATGATTACTGATGCTATCAATCATAAGAAAAATGACGCACCTAGAACTGACGATGTGAGATATGTCTCTATGCCCTATTATAAAGGAGTATCTGAGAAAATTGGTAAGATACTAAAGAAGCATAATATCCAAGTAGCCTTCAAATCGAGTTCGACTTTAAGATCTACCACTAATCTGGTAACAAACAACTCATTAACACACAATAATGTGACAAACAACCTTAATCCGGTCGTTAATCCTCAGCAGGTAGTCCCGTCCCTACCCATACCTGATTCCAACCACTCAACCAATAGCAACACACCTATAACCTGCTCCCACTCTTACAATACTCGGTATAAAAAATTCGAAGAAAACTGAAATGTTTATCACTTCTCGTGATCGCTGAAGACGGAAACAGATTGTTGAGCAGTTTCCGAAACGTTCGAATTTATTTTTTATATTACTCTTGAAGTATTATATTTTTTTGATACTAATACTCAAACAATGGCAAACGTCCAAAATAAAGGTGTCCGCATTAATATTGGACCATTGCAAAATAATTTCACAGATATTATCTAGATACAGAGATACATTTTCAAGTATCTAGATTCAAATTAAATACTTTTTGAAATATGTATCTGTATCCAGATATTTAAATTTAAGTATCTTGTATCTGTATTACAGATACTTTGATTGTTACTTTATTTTTATACCATGATACCGAGCTGATATTATAGTTTAATTATAAATTGTCATTTTAAATATTTTATTTTTACTATAAACAAAATTCAGAACAAAATTGAAATTCTGACGTTTACAAACTAAATTTATATGGAATGTCAAAAAAAATATTCTCACTTGTTTTTCGTAGCTTTTGAACGGCCGTAAAAATAGTAGGTATATAGGTACCACAATAGTACAATACTTTAACTAGTACAAAAGGAAAATGGGTCATTATTAATAAAAACTAAGTTTTTGAATAACTATTGTTGCTATTTTGATGAGCAATTTACTAAAAACATATGAAAAATTATATCCACACAAGTGGTTTGGGATTAAACCACGGTTTTGTGAAGCCTTGGGAAAGACAAATTAAGGCCTTTCAAAAGTATCCATTGATTGAAAATTCACTTTGATAATTTTTTTGAGGCATTTCTTCACTTAAGGCCTGGCTATAGTCCGCCTCACCCAAGGGCCGACCATGCTAGTGTGGATATTAAGTTCATTTCCTAATTGAAATCAGTAAGATAAGTAGGTGTTTTTCCTAAAGGACGTAAAATTGAAAAAATTATTAAACGTTCATATAAATTTAATTTGTAAGCGTGAGAATGTCAACTAAAATTTTGTTTATAAATTAAATTTGTATGCAATGAGATAAAAATCACATATTTCTTATCAGTAATTTTCATCAAAAATGATCAGGACATTACACGAATTCCACTTCAATTCGGGCTAAAATTTGATTGAAAGGAACATCCTCTTGACAAGAACATAGTTGCGTATCTATAAGACTAACATTTGTCTTATAGGTACGATATTTAGTACAAATTTATTCAGTAGAATAGTGTTTTACCTTGAATTTAGTGGGATTTTTGTGATGTCATGGTTATTTTTGAACAGCCTGTATAATACTGATTAATATGCATTGTTTGTTTGGTAAAAAATATAGTATTTTAATTTTTCAGTGTTTTTCAAAAGTATCTACCTGTATCTAGATACAAACATTTTTGGCATGTATCTAGATATTTTTTATAATTCTGTATTTGTATCTGCAACTAGATACAATTTTTCTTAGGTATCTGTGTCTGTATCTAGATATCATTTTAAATGTATCTTTTACAACACTGTAAATAAGACACTTTATTATATTCCACAAAATATATTATTAGAACTAGATATATTTTTCTTCAGAAGAATGAATGTTACAAGAGATATTGACAATTTTACCTAAATATACAGGTGAGCTATTACTAACAAATTGCTGTGGCATTTACATCAGAGTCATTTAGCATATAAAAGGCGAAAGAACACATACCGACATTCGAAGCACAACAGAAACACTACATAATATACACCGACTCACTTAGTGTACATCAATCGTATCAACAGACCTTCCCAAAAAATCCTCACATCAAAAAAGGACAAGAAAACATACACGATGCCATTAGAATCTACAAAAATACAGTCACTTTTATGGGGTTCCCATAGGTGGTTTCCCACATAGACTTAAAGAGGAATGATACAGCAGACAAAAACGCAAAACGCAAGAGCAATTCAAGATAAAGAACTCAAAATAGCAATACAACCCAAAGATCAAAAAAACATAATTAAAGCAAAAATCAAAAAGGAGTGGAGCAATGAATGGACCAACACAAATATTACTAACAAATTAAGAAACATAAAAGAAACTACCCAAAATTCGACATCTACATATAGAAGAAAAGACCAGGTCACACTAACAAAACTCAGAATAGGGCACAACCTGTTATCTTCAAAAAAGCACAACAACCGACATGCGACACTTGCGACAAACCACTCACCCTTGAACACATCATACTACACTGCATAAAATACCAACAAAAAACTAAGAAACAACATCCCAAACACGATGAAACTAGCCCTCGTGAACGACACAAATACAATGACAAATATACTCAACTTTATCACACAAGTAAATCTTTATAATAAAATCTAAATATCTGTAAAATAAAACATATATAGTAAAAATCGATGTAAACACCGACGCTAATAAAATTTTTTTTAAATAATTGCTGTGAAAAAGGATTAGGAAATACCATTAACCGTAGTCTTAAGAATTGGACTAAAAATTAACTTTATGTCTTAACCATTGTTTTGTACCTTGTTCAGTCATATATGAACTTGATAGAATCTTACAAGGAAGTAAAAATGATAAGCAATATAATTGGTCTATAACTTTAAAACAATTTAAACAATAAATCTTTAATAATTTACATGGTATAATTGTGATATATAATCTCTTATCTTTGTTTCTAGTTACACTATGGAATTTCTAGCAATTAAACAAGTTGTTGGATGTATTTAACTGCCGAGTTAAATGGGTGGTAATCATTCCAGTGGCACGACGAGGTTCTAATCGACAAATACATCTTGTCTTAATGACCAAGGGGCAAGCACACCAATTAAAAACTTCATTCATATTCTTAGGGCGTAGATAAGACTATAAAAGGCAATGGATTCCAAAACATTTTTTGTATCATGGATCGTCGTTTGATCGTGATTTGATTCCGTTGATTGTTATCTTTAACTCACGGTTCAGTATAGTTAGTTCTTGTGGGTATTCTTATGGAAGTGTTTTTCACGTGACTATCTGAAACACAACAACTGTGTTATTACTAGGGAACGGACGTAATTATGCCCTGAACTTTAATACGTCTTCATTGGTGTTGTTTTTAAAAATATTATCAGTAAGTCGTTGGATGGAAATGCAATTCATCGTTTTAAAAATACAATTTATTAAATATTTATAAAAATACAGTCTTATTTGATTGTTTTCATCCATGGGAGTTGGGGAAAGAGTACGGTCCACTCCGTGTTGACCGGAATTGGTTTGGACCTATCTCCGAGGCGTGGGTTGCCCATCAGGAAGTTTAGGAGCTTTCTTCCACTCACATGGTGACAACTGCTTGACTCACCGAATGTATCTGGACTGGACGAATCCTACAATAGTATGATTCGTCCGAATGTATCGGAGTTAGATTCGTCGTCATCACCTTGTTGAGTAGAACTTGTAGAGGAGTTGGCTAGATTCATCTACCCGACCTCTCACTCTCTTAAAAATTATAATATACCTGAACAAAAATTAATAACGCCAGTAATGAGTACAATTAATGGCGTGAATAAAAATAATCTACCTCATTAGAATTTTATCTTTACATAGGTCTACCCAACTAGTGAAGGATTCGGCTTTAATTTGTAAACATAGTGTAAACCTAGTCTTTACTGAGATCTTTTAGTCAACAGTTCGACACAACTTCATCATTTGGATAAAACAAAATAGTTTAGCAAAAATATTGTATAAAATTAGATAGATAGATAATCATTTGTTTATACCTTTCGGTATTGAATTTGTACATATATTTTCCCAAAATACCATTATCACACAAATGGTATCACATTCAATAATAATAATATAAATTTCTAACAAATTGACAACAATTACGTCAAAATTAAACAATAATTCAATTATTCAAAACAAAAAACGTATTCTTGCTCATTGGACTGCGCTTCCTAGTAGTATCTTGTTTCTCTCCTTTAATACCTCTCTTCTTTGGATGACCTCCTTCATCCACAGATAGCCACTACCTGCCTCGTCCAACACTCTGTGTATAGCTCTTCGTTCCTCTCCCACTCCACTGCAGGACAGTAGGTGTTCTATTAGCACGATGGTTCCCCCGCATGTACTGCATGTCCTTTCACATTCAGTTTTCCAGAAGAAGTTAGCCCGTTCTTCATTACCATACCGGAATCTAGCGATGGTCTTCTGATTTTTTCCTTTTAGGTTGGCGAGGTATAGGGGCACTGAGGGAACTTTTATGTTCTTGTAGCCCTGATTATACCTTGGTTTCTGGATTTTGTTTTGTTGCTCCTGTCTCTGTACCTGTCTGTCTCGTTCCTCTAATATACAAGGTGTCTCAAAAGAAATTTTATATTTAGTGGATCGATTAAAAAAAAAGTAAGCCGTATATAGAAAAAATGTTTATTAATTATTAAAATACACTTTTTGGAGATTTATTTCTTAAAAATAATATCGTCTAAATGTAGACCCTCGCGTTCTCGGCACTCATTTAATCGAACAGTAAAATTACTTATGACGTCTCGGCAGGTGGACTCAGGGATGGCTGCCATTTCGTAACGGATATTTTCTTTCAAATGCGCCAGTGAAGTCGGTTTATTGGCGTAAACTTTAGATTTAAGATAACCCCATAGGAAAAAGTCCATAGGGGTTAAATCTGGACTGCGTGGAGGCCAATTTATGTCACCTCTCCGGGAGATCAATTTGCCTGAGAAAATTGCCTCTGACTGGCATCTTGGGGCTTTAATTCTTGCACCAATTGAATTTTGTAGGGGTGCAGCTTTAGGTCTTTGTGCATAATGCGATGTAATGATGATCTATGCACATTTAAAGCACTTGCGCGCTTCCGAATTGAAAGGTTCGGGTCGTCACGAACAGACTGATTAACATTCTCCACGTTTTCTACCGTTCTTGATGACCTAGGTCACCCGGATTTTGATTTATCCAGCGTTGTACCAGTCTCTTCAAACTTTTTAACCCAATGTCGAATGAGAGGAATGCTTGGCGCATCATTTAAGTGGCGAAAACCTCGAATACTGCAGAATTTTCTACGCGCTACAGTCGCCGAATCACCGTTTTTGTAAAACTCTCGCACGCATAACGCGCGGTCTGCTCCCGAGAAAAGCTCCATAGCAACTGAATTCCCAAGAGCCAGGCTACCGATTGACATAACCCCCGCGCCCCTCGGATACGTTGCGTTCACGCAGTAAGCTAAATAAATATAAAATTTCTTTTGAGACACCTTGTATATTTTAGTTCTTCTCTTCCTACTTGTCTTCTTCTTATCTCTTCTATACCATATGCGTTTCTTTCGAAATATTACTTTCTGTCTTCTTTCCAGCTGGTTCGTTGACTTATTTCTTTATTTTTTTTAGCATTTTGTATAGAATTATGTATTAGAAAAGCGATAATGCATTCTATAAATAGTTGAGTGTGTTATGTTATGTTGATGAAATATAATGCAATCATAAGTCATAACATCAGTTAATATCAATTAAGTTTAATTTACTAACGAAAATTAATGTCTCTTTGCTATGTCTAACATGTGTTCTAGGTCAATAGACTTCCGCACAAATCTATTGTCTTACATTTTAAGAATTTCTTCGATACACCCTTTTATCACTTTTTCTTCATTAGAACCATTATTATGTTTTGGTAGCGTGACAATTATTTAAGGTGAACCAATTTAATAAACTGTCAACAAAGGAAACTTCTTGCCTTTTTGTTAATAGAATCAGAAATTGCTAAACAGTTTTGTCAATGGACGTATTTCTTTTTAAATAAGCCTATCTTGCTTCTCAGACAAAAGTCTCATAAATGGTCGATGAAGGTAAGTAGGTCATATGTTTTACACTGTTCAAATAATATCAATATCAACGAATACTGATAATAATATTGATCGTGAAAAGCAGTTTATATAGGATATTGATGAATGTTGACGCCGGTGCGAATATTTTAATTCCAGAGCATCAATATCGCAGAGTGTTGGGAATATTGAGATTACTGCCCATGTGGTTGTGTCCTAAATTAAACTCTTATAGTTCACTGATACTGAGCTAAAATACTCAATGCAATACTGATCAGATACAGTTTTTCAGAATTCCAAGCATAGATCTTTTCAAAACAATAGCTACAAGATGTAAGGTAGAAATATGTAATGATCAACCTCAAATGTAAAAATGGCACTTGGGAAAGTAGAAGAATACTAATCATGTGATACGTTATTATCAATATTATTGATTCAAGATTACTGACAGAATTGTTGCCAGTGAAAGCTCCCTAGTAGAAGAGGAAGTTTTTTAAGACGAAAATCGACAAGAAGGTGAATGATATTAGACCGGGAGCTCATGACATTTTTGGTCTCCGATTTCATACAGCATGCCTTTTGGAGGAGAGAATATTTACCCTGTGACAACAAAAAAGGGATGGTACTAAACCCCTGCACGCTTTCCGGTCATAGGGAAAATTGCATTTCCACTTGCACAACATTTTTGTGTTTTTCTCTGACTTAATATTACTTGCCCTTTTGTCAAAAGAAATTTATAACAAATTTAAAGTCTTTTAATTATAGGCATTCTGTATGAAAACGCGGAAAATCATATTTTTTTATTACAAGATCACATGACCGTTTGAGCGCTTTGGGACCCTCCGAATCGCATGCATATATTTAAAAGACTTTAAATTTGTTATAACTTTCTTTTGACAAAAGGGCAAGCAATATTAAATCAGAGAAAAGCACAAAAATTTTGTGTTTAAGTGGAAATGCAATTTTCCCTATGACCGGAAAGCGTGGAGGGGTTTAGTACCATCCCTTTTTTGTTGTCACAGGGTAAATATTCTCTCCTCCAAAAGGCATGCTGTATGAAATCGGAGACCAAAAACTGTCATGAGCTCCCGGTCTATATATAAACGATGCAGAGAGTGGCATAAGAAGACTGGAATTTCAGAATTAGAAGAAGTCAAAATAGTAGTCCAGAGGAATATATGCAGGGGACTTAGGGCTTACCCACGGGTTTAAGTACCAGATCTAATGATAATGAGGATAAAAACAACATATTTTCGAAACTGCTCAAGTTTTTAACTTATATATTGGTTTGCCACATTTCTCCATTCTTTCCTACTCCCAGTCAATATTTTCCGTTTCACGTACGTGTTGTAATACATATCTTCCATTATCTGTTTTTTGTACTCTAGCCTTAGACTACCCCTACTGTTCTTTCTCCGAACTGCTCTTTCTAGTATCATTTTCACCAATTCAACCAAGGAATTTTGCAGAAATCTCCTGAATTAAGAGAAAAGTATCATAATAAATGAAATAAATAAATAAATAAATAATCAGTCCCACATTACATTAGATGGCTAAACGTAAATGAAACACATTTCTAGCACACCTACGGAAGTTACAAGCGACAATCGGTTCTTTAAAATAAAGACGACTGTGTGTACTTGAGCAAGTTATCTAATGAATATGTAGAAGACAGACCTGCCTTTATTCCAACTGTACGAATACGAGTATATCCTGCAAATTAAAGAGGTAAACTATTATTATTTTCATAAAATTGTAATAAATAGCTGGCGGATCTCGACACTTGGAGAAAATCAGAAGACTTTAGCAGGGCACGGGCCCCTGCTAAAGTCTGCCCATGCTTGGCCTAAAGTATGGTCGATGGAAAAAGACGACGCGATAGATCTCCATATCGTTGGCTCGATGTCACTATTCGCGATTCGCTTGAAACATCTCTAAGAACTTTTCCAAATCACGACAAACGAAGATTGCTTTTGAAGAAACGAGTTACCTTACCTCCGTGTGATTGACCAAAATTCATCTGTTTGACGATATGTTGGAAGTAGAATTCATTATCATCATCGCTCATGAATTAGGTTGTGTAGTCTTTTCCGGCACTCATATCTTCCTTGGCCTTCCTCTGTTTTGCATTACTCTTGGCTTTTATTCAGCATTACTCTTGGCTATTATTCAGCAGCTACTTAGAAATCCTGCAGGTGGTCACTTTTTCAGGATGCAACAACAATTTTCGTTTCAATTTTCTTTTTCCTTTGTATTTATCTTGGACGACAATTTGGTCTTTAAGACCAAAAAGCATATCGTCAGAACTGCGTATAGCTCTTGATGTATAGGTACGAAATTCGTAGCGTTATCAGTCAAAGAGACAAAGAGAAAATGACATGTGTTCTTCGCCTAGCCACAGACTGTAAAACTTGACTAAAGTGACCACCGAATGGACCAGCTCATAATGATCACCTTTAGCAGAAAGAGGAATGTAGGTGTTCTTGAAATCCCTCAAGTAGAAACAAGCAAAATGATAATAGGAAATATAATATGAAAAAAATATATGTATAAAAGAACTGATTAGGTATATTCTGAACAAAAAATCACAAGAAAAAACAATAAAGCAAATTAATTTTTTTATGAAAAACTCGGCAATCTTGGATAGTAAGTGGTTCAAAGGAACGAAGACATTTCAACCTACAACTAGAATTAAATACTAGTTATAGTAAATTATAGTATATACTATAACAACTGAAAAATCTTATTAACAAATACCTAGAAAAGAGAGGAGTAAACTTAATGTTGTTCATTAAAGATGAAGGTATACCGCTTAATCTTATTAACAATTTTAAAAGATTCTTGGAAATTTCGTGTAGACTCTTTTTCTACGAAGTACAATAGTTTCAAATATTTTATATTTACAATATGATCGCTAGAAATTGAATTACATTCTTTAAAAGGATTTCTGAGAATACGGACCAAAGACGTTCAACTGGGTCTAAAATACAATTTATTTAAAATACGAGTTAGTTAGTTAAAATTTTGCGCCTAACACAGCCCATCTATATGACTACAGTATATATTAAAAATAATAAAATAAACAATAAATAAATAAATAAAATCTGATACACATACTCAATAAAAGAAACCTTGCAGGGCCAAACACAAATAAATAGGATAAAAGTCTATTCGAAAAATTGAACATATGCAGAGTAATGGAAAGTTCTGTCAAGGGGCTAATTACCATCGAATATCACAGAAAATAATAAAACACATTAAAATAAGGTGCAAGACAGTTAGTTCGATATCTTCTGGAAGAATATCAGTTTGACCATGATAATAATAGTAATAATAATAATAAATCTTTATTTATGAAATGCATTACATTTATCATTGCGTCACATAGTTAACTTAACCTAATACACTTAACAACTAGAAAAAATTAAACATAAAAATTATGATACAAAATATAGTTCTCCCTGTTTGGGAAATGAAGAAAAAATGCATTGAATAGACTGTGGGTTAATTTTCTGCAACTATATTTATATTTGAGTCAGTCTCATATGAGTCTCATGAGTACCCTGTCGTCACCTAGAGCAACTGACAGGTCATAGCACAGGCCTGACATCTCCCGGACATCTTCGAAGTAAAAGACTTTTAGCCAGCAGAGTCCAAGCGATTTGTAGAAGCCCTATGCTTCAACTAGGAGTGATGGATATTTGCAACATCTGGAAATTTTAAAATAGGAGTATTGAGATTTGGTAATTTTATGTTGAATGGTCACTTTACTCAAAAATATTTTTTATCTTGGAACATGACCAAAGCGGTCAATGTTCCGTTCTCAATTTCCAAGAATTTCTGTCATAACATAAGTCTTCTGTTAGCCCTCTTGTTGACATTGCTTCCTCTACTCTAACTCTCCAACTTCTTCTAGATCTTTCTCGTTTTCTTCTCCTCTCTGGCAAGCAGGTTACTATCCTTTTCAAAGTCAATCGTCAAGCGTCACTTTATGCAGAAATATCCACATTGCATAATGACCAACTTAACAAGGTGACCACCTTACGCAGGTAGTCATAACAACAAGTTTTATTGAGTTGTTTGTTTGTTATGTATATTTGAGTAACTCCTATGCTTATTAAGCTTGCATGTTGGATAAATAAGAATTAATATAGGTATGTATATATTGCACTAAAAATTATTGTACAGTTTAACAATGTCAGGTACAATACGCGTCTAGTACGATATGTTTCGTGTAAAGAAGTGTACTTTTCTTCAACTATTAAGAATTTAAAACTAGTTTCAAATCGATTCTGCAACCTAGTCTAAGTGTTATTTGTAAAGAAATCCAAAATGATATTTTTGTCACATCATATTCTTTGAAACGTAAAATTTCTAAAGAAACATAAATATAATACAATAAAATCAATTCTTGTGAAGTTTTTGATTTGAAAATTCAATTAGTTTTAAGTTTCAAATCACGTCTATGAATCGGACAAAGTATTCGAGTTTTCAACCCACGTTAGAAGATTTCAGAGTCCGGTTCCATCTCTAAATTATTGAACCAACCATTACTTTTAATAGACTATTATAATGATGGAGATTGGTGCCGTACTGCAACCTACGCGCTCGTACCGTTCAACACTCGAATATCTGAAGACTCGTCCGCCCAGACTCGCATTTAAATATTAACCAAATTAGTAGCTTGGTAAATATTGACAGAAATAATAAATTTGATGGGAAAGTACTTGGGAAAATTAATAAAAAATTCATATAGTTTTTGTTTGAGTAACTGTTTACACCAATTCTGGTATCAGATTGTTAATTGATTTTTGGGATAATTTTGCCATACATTTAACAAATTAAAGAACTTTGGTTAAACTTAGGGCACTTATTACAACTGATTGGAATGCAGAACTAACAAACCACAATACCGAAAATACTGATGCAGGAGTTGACAACATTTATTGCATAATTTATACAATACTTGATGATTGCGTGCCAAAAACCAGGTCGCTGTCAACATCAAAATAAAAATAAGACACCTAGATTATCTAAAAGAATGCGAGTCCAATATCTCCACAAACCCAAACCAGTTTTGGTCGTACTATCAACACACTAAAACCAAGATCCTCTATAGGGGTAGACCTTGTTCCTAATATATAATCAAAGTCTGTGCACATGCCCTAGTGAAACCATTGCATTATTTATTCAATATATGTATATTACTCATATTTGTTCATTATTCTGTCCAGACATTGCGACAAGCTTCAGCTTAGTGATGCTGGACAGAATGATAAAAAAATAGTATATATAAATAAAATTGTCAATAAGTATAAAAATTAGGTCTAAGAGATTATAATAGGATTTAGAAATATATTTTCTTATTTGCATTTGTAACATAGGTCAATGTAAAAAATGTAAATAAAGTTATTATTTATGGGGTTTGTCAAGTCTTGACAAGCGTCCACTTATCTCAAACTTCAGCAACCTTTTGAGCAGCACTGCTTTCTGGATCCTGCAGATCAAAGAGTTGGCAGAAGATCTGCAGAAGTTATTATTATTATTAAAACTAATTTAATTTTGTTTGGTTTTGCTCGACAAGTTGCTCCACACCTCAGACTTCTTTCTCTAGTCATACGCCTTACTTATTCCAATTCAAATTAAATCAACTCTTCGCCTATTATTAAAAACTGGACAAATTAGTATTATTCCGAATTATTTGTTCATAAACTTTTTAAGATTGAGGAAAATGATTCATTTTCACTCAGTGCATTACATTTATAATGTTAAAACTAAAAATGATTTGAGAAGTCAAATTTAAAATATATTTATTAAAATAGATTTTCCAATTTCTTATATAATATAAAAATACGCACATGGAACAAACGCGTACGGATTAATACGCACACAGAAAAAAGCGCACATGAAAAAATACACACACGGAAAAAAGCGCACACGGAAAAAAGCGTACTTACACTATATCTCAAATCAGTTTGAAATAAATCGTGAGAAACTATTACACAGTAAAATTTAATTGTTTGCCCGCTTTAATATATTGCGTTCACATTTGTAGGGTCAAACCAGATCTGGTTATTTTGGTTACTTTTGTAGTGTAGTACTGACTTTTAAATATAAATTTTCATTTCAAAATATTCCTTGCTGTAAAACCTACTTCAGGTTTGTTATGATCATTATAACTAAGATATCATTTATCTTTATGATATATGTCAAATGGATTTACATTTTAAGAAAGTGAATTTTTTTACCATGTTTTAATACCAACATGACATACAATTTCAAAGGTGCAAACTATTGAATGTATCAATTTGTATTTTTTACCAAAATATTTTAAATATTTCGAACCAATTTTAAATTTACACAAATAAGTTGTCACTTAATGGCGCTGATATAAGTGACCAAACTCGGCCGGTAAATTTTGGTAAAAATTATTCATTTTTACCAGAGCATGTTTTACTCACTGCATTAAAAATAGTAAAACTTATCGATCATTTAAAAAAAAATACTATAGTAATCAGGTCGTGAACCTGAATACGACCCTCATATTTTAGTTGCTAAAATCATATTTTTGTTTAAGCAAACATATTTACCAACCAGTAAAAATATAATCTTATTTATTCCCCTAAACTTCTATGCGTTATAAAAAAATATTTTTCTTAACCCAAAATATTTATTTCAGTATAAATTTTTTATTTATAAACATTTGACAGTTTTACTATCCCATCTTTGAGTTTTATTACATAAAAATCTATTTCCCAGCGGTCCTTTGGAAGTCTTCACATTCGCGGATAGTAAACTCGTCAATATATGACAAATATCGTCAAGGTCGGTTAATATCATTTAAAGGTTATCTTCTTCTTCCAACTATGATTCAGTTTGGGGTGGTATTATGGGATAGTTGGGAAATATCAATCCATCTTTTATATGTCAGAAACAGGATTGTGTCTATGACACAAACAAGCATCTGCCCAGAAATACTCTTAATGTAAACATCATTTAATGTTTTGTGTGTGATTATGAGGAAAATGTGTTAAAATAAACACGAGATTGGATCACTAACATTAATAATAAAATGTTAACAATAAACGAGTTTCGATTTAAAACATTCGCAAATTGAGCACGTTGTATTTTGGAAGTGAATTTTTTTTGTGTCATCACTTGTATTTGAGAATGATTCAAATGGTAAGATATTTTTATTGATTTGACAAAATGATAAGGCACTGAGTATGAAGCAGCGACAGTCACTGCGCTTGTTGGGTAGTGTAGACAACTTGTAATGAAATAAACTGATAGATAGTTGAGTTGAGAGTTGATAGCTTGTTGAGTACCGCAAGACACACTGGTCGTTTTTGTTTTGTTGACTCTGGATGGTCAGAGACCTCAAGGACTTCAGAGGAACTCTGGATGGTCAGGAACCTCAAGGAGTTGTGTTTGTTTTGTTTATCTCTGGATGGTCAGGGACCTCAAGGAGTTCAGGAGAACTCTGGATGGTCAGGGACCTCAAGGAGTTCAGGAAAACTCTGGATGGTCAGGGACCTCAAGGAGTTGTGAGACCTCAAAATGGTCGTGTTTGTCTTGTTGACTCTGGATGGTCAGGGACCTCAAGGAGTTCAGGGGAACTCTGGATGGTCAGGAACCTCAAGTGGTTCAGAGGAACTCTGGTAGGTCAGGGATCTCAAAGAGTAACATATTACAAAGAACGTCCAAGAAGTGAGGAACTTTTTTTTGTCATCATTTGTATTTTAGAAGTGAAGACCATTTTTCGCATTAGAAGTGAAGACTTATTTTTTAGGTCATCACATATTTTCACCTGTCTACTAAAAATGATGCCCTCTTTAAATTAAATGAAAAAAGATAAAAAGGGAGCTATTTTAGGTTAAATTAATTTATTTGCCAAGGGCGCCAAAAACATTATTACAGCTCTGACACCATGTAACAATAAGAAGTAGCCATTTTAAAAACTTGATTTGGTTTCTTGTATAAGATGCATCTATAAGTGCGTTCGGCATAAGCCAATAATCTACACATTCTGCATAATTTACATAAGAAGCGTTCGTCGTATTGTTTCTGTGTGCTTTGTGCTGTACGAAGATCGTTCGGCATATACTGTGCAGTGCAGTTTGTGTTGCACAATCGTCACAAGTTCAGATCGTACGGCAGTCTGTGCAATAGTGTTTTTCGCGGTAAAAATACAATGTTATTATTTCTACAAAACAATATGAGTGAAAACAATCAAGATATCCTTGTTTATGCCTGCAGCATTTGCAAAATAAATAGTATAGACATGAACCTCATGATGGAACATGTAAATACACTCAAAAAGACTTAAAATTTTTATGATACAAGCGGAAATGTACTTTAAATTGATTTGTAGTCATGTTTGGAACAGTACTCTCTGCATATTCAACCACTTTTTCCAAAATATTTTCTGGTTTGGAAAATTCTTCTGAATTGTCTTCCTCATCAAATATAATATCTTTTATATTACTTAAAACCTTCGCAAAACCTTCATGCGCCATTTATATATTATCGTACAAAATAATTAGCAGGAGACAGACTTGATGTAAACACACACATACAATTCATTTACTTATTTACAAAAAAAAAAAGTTAGAATAATAGTTTGAATAACTGCACAATCTGAACAAAGCGTTCGTCTTTGACTTTCTTGCACAGTGTGCACAGTGGTCACGTGACAAAAAACTTGCACAACACAGAGTTAACACTACACAGTTATGCCGAACGCACCTAGTGTATTATGAACTAAAAGAAAATCAAAATATCTTTAAACATCTTGTGAAATTTCACTGAACACTTTGTAACAGTATTTATTGCAAGACTAGGTATGTTTTCCAAATTAACCAATAACCTCTAACTTCGATTAATTATTTCGATATTAGATATTAATTGTTTAGCAGTTGCGTAAAATACGTGGGTGCTAATAATTAACTACTCAATAATTTAAACTACACAACTCACAAAATACCACGTTGTTTTTTTAATAAACCACAATTGTAATAATGTATTTATTATGTACTAATAACATGCTTTCTTTTTCAGGTAAGTTGGAATTATTCCGCTTCTACCAGTAATCGTAAGTTATTAATTTAAAAATAAATAATTACACCAGAACTTTTGTTTGATATCTATAACTTTATCGAGACAGTAAATGCTTTTTTTTAATTTCTGGTGATGAAACATGTGTGAACAATCCATTCATTGAAAAGTAAAAGGCCATTTATTTTTATTTGTCCATTAAATTTAACAGCTTATCTGTTGACATTTTTATCAGTACAAATTACTTATCTAAGTGTGATTAATAAAATTTTATTGCTTCCGAAGTAGGGCAGTATAAAATACAATTTAAATGGTGTTTTTAAAATTTAAGAACAAAGATATATCTGTTATAAAAATAATAAAATATAACTTGTTTTATGTTTAATTTCCTAAAGTTATATAAAAATTGTAAAATTTAAAGATATGATATCGCCTCGCATTCGAAAAGTCCAGACTTACGATCTCTCTTCACAAATACTTACTTTTATACATAATCTTGTTCTTTTCGATCAGTTATGACCATAGGTCTGTTCGTTACCATTTCCAATGGTTTATTACTATCAACCGAAAGCGCAAAGTAATTTAAACGTACACCTATGAATGTCCACGCGGTTGATACTGAGTTCCAAAATATTAATTTTAGCCTATATCGACCACCACTTTGTTTTAGTTCAGTTTTGACACTTATTATTTGTCAAAGAGTGCAAACGTGGCAAATTTGTGAGGCAGCATAATTCACAAGTTGTTATTATTAAAACGTACTACGAAAATCTACAATTCTTATGAAAATTTAAGAGCAATGAAGCCAATTTTGACTTCAGCAGTCATGTTAATGACTACCACTAACATGGCTTGGTTCTATCACATCAATTAGATTGACTATGTTGGGAGAACATGTGGTTTCAGCAATAATTCGCGGCTAAAATTACCGAAACGACGCCACTATCGCCTTCTGAACTTTTGACGCTAAACAGGATAGTCATCTGTCAACGTATGTAAACAATTGGTTTATAAACAATTTTTGGTCAAATTTACGTTTTCTTACTGTATTCTTTGAATTATAACCGAGTAATAAAAAGTTTACAAATATTAGATATGTGATCCATTTTATGATAAAATTTGCTGTTTGTAAATGTTTTCAGAGGTTATAATGTTGGTGCCAGGTTATACTCACAGAGAAAATAAAATATTATACTTTGAACTTAAAACATTTATTTGAATACTTAATATCTACACATTTCTCAAGGAATTTTATAGAAAGAGGACTGGTTATTTATTCTACACAAGAGGACTGTCAAATATTTGCAAACTAACACACTTATGGAACACCCACATGAATTAACAAGGGATTTTAATTATATTAACAATAGTTTACACAATATTAAACGATATTCTTGAAAAACACAACGTTAAAAGCTTGTTTAAAAGCATCTGAACAGTAGAAATTCCCTTGAATAAATAGAAACAAAATTTACACGTTACAAGTTCACATCTGTTATAAATTAGTACGTTACGAATAGCCCTTCATCTGTGAATTTTAAAACCAAATATTTAGCTTCGTAAAATATTTTATATGTATTATCGTTCTTATGATTCTGTTGTCTTAGATTTAATTACCTAATTACCTAAATTGATCATATTTACTGTCCGTCTTTGTAATTTTGAGCAAGATTTGTTAATGATGACATTATGTTAGGTTATATAAAGGCATTTTATAACTACGGTGTCGCTGATAGAATGCTATAGCCAATGTGTTTACATGTCTGTCTCATTAAAACATCTCACTAGCTATAAGTTTAGAAAATTATGCACAATCCACAACAAACAGCGTATTAAATTTGGAGGTCTGAACGGTTTCACGTCTTATCATATGACAATCTTTCTGGTGATAGTGAACAATCCATAAGCTACAGTGCATAAGCTATTGATTTAAGAGCTATGAATGCGTAGTATTAAAATTAAATTACAGAACTTATAAAGAAACTTTATCATTTTTTTAAACACATCATCTAATATTGGAAGATTTTCTTCCTCTCAATGGCAACCATACACACAACGTATTGATCTTTTTTTCTTAAATTTATCACTTTATTCGTAAAAACGGAGTGAGAATTGAAAGAAACCAAAAAAACACATATGTAAACAATGACAGTATACTTTTGTGCAGTGTTCGTTTTATTGCCGCTCGAAGGATACGTCTTAATTTAAGTCACCAATAAGCTATATGGAACGCAGCACAAGCCTCAATCGAAGTTTTGGAAAGAATGTTTCCCAATCAGTTCATCTCCAAAAGCGAGTAATGGACTGGGTGCCAATATCTTCAGATAAAACAGCTCCAGAAGCTTTTTCTATGAGGTTATCTTAAAGAGCGTATCTGTGCCAACAAGTTCATCGATTGAACACCTTAAGAACGATATTCAAACAATATTTCTCCTCTAGATCCAGCAAAAATAGCGTTTAAATAGAAATAAGTACTATGAAGGTATTTGCCCAGGAAGACGCTATTTTAGCCATACCACCAAGAGATTTATTATCTGTGTTTTTCTAAAATCGTTTAAAATCTGCGGACTCACTACTGGTTCATGGAACAATGGTCCACGGGCCGCACATTGAGAAGCAGCAAGGGTAACCAGTATAAATCCAATGAATTATATCTACATTATATTTAGTTGACTTGATACCAATACATATTGATTATCTATTTTTCCAATCGACCAATCTGACACACTAATCATTTTCATCAATTGTGACATACTGAATATAACTGCTCTTCCCCAATTTATAACAAATTCATACTCATTTGATTTTAAAATTTCCAATACGAGCGTTTGATATAAAGATAAGAACATTGATATGCCAGGGGTTCAGAACCAGGGACGGTTCGTTCCCAATATATAAATACCTATTCATTTTAAATTTACAGGAATATTTTGAATGTTCCAGATTCGTTCACTTTTACATAGCTGTAATATTGAGATTTACCGGTATGTTTATTAAATGATAGTCATAAGTCATAAGTCATTTATTCTCAAAAGAATCATACATTCTGTGGAGAACATTTCAATAAATCTATTTGATTAACTGTTAACATTCTTATATATATATATATATATATATATATATATATATATATATATATATATATATATATATATATATATATATATATATATATATATATATATATATATATATATATATATATATATAGGCACATTAATAATAAAAATTTGCAATATAATAAAATAATAAATAAAGATAAAACAATGTAAAAAATCCTAAAATTAAACAAAATATCAATACATATATGCACATTAATAATAAAAAATTGCAATATAATAAAATAATAAATAAAAATAAAACAATATGAAAAGTCTTAAAATTAAACAAAATATCAATTGAATTACAAAAAGGTATTAGTATTATGCAAGAAATTTGCTACATTATAGTATGTGCCATCAATTAATTCCTTTTTTATCTTTGACACATACTGACCGTATGGAAGTTCTTTTGTTTTATTGCTCAATTTATTATATAATTTGGGCCCAATGTAGTTTATACCTCTCTCATATCTAGAAGAATAATATATTTTGTTCAGCCTATTATTGTTCACCCTATTATGCTGAGGTAAGAGCACTACGTACGCTATGTACACTAGGTTTTCTATGCGTGGGTAAAATAGATTCTGTTATACAGTCTGTATAATAAAACGTCCTTGTTGATTTTTGGCGATCTGTAAGAGAGAAAAGGAAAAACTAAAAATAATTTAAAAATTTACTGGAAATTTTATTACGCTACTACCTAATAATTGGTCCAATCTCCATTATTATCAATTATTGCTTGGCATTTTTTCGGTACACTTTCTACCAGTAGCATACTTTGTCAGTGATTTCCATATCTACCGTATTTGACGAGTTAGTTGATCCAAATTTTGAACGTTTTTTGTTCGAAGCTTATATTTCATGTACCCTCTATGTAAAAACTAGATTAATCAGAGAAAACTACATCACTCCAATCGCGGTCTAAATGTTTGGCCCAAGCGAGTCGTTTTTCGACATGTTTCACCGATAACAATGGTTTTTGTTTGGTGCTCCTGAATTTAATACCATTTCCATTTAAACTACTTCTCAGGGTCATAATGTCATTTTTTAACAAAATTGCCTGATATTTACATAAAGATAACATAGGATTATTTTTAAAAACCATTAAAAATCACTTTTCCTTGTTTTTTAGTGGTCACTTTTTTTAATCCACGATTAGGTAAATCGTAATCATTTTTATTAATTTTATAACGTTTCACCCAATACTTTACAAAGTCTACTGACTTGTCCCTATATTTTTCTGCATTTAAATAGTACATTTTTGGCCCTTTTGGGTGGGTACATAAAAATACTACTTCAAAACGTTTTGCATAAATAGCACTCATTATTACACAACTTCAATACTGAAAGACAAAACACTAAATAAACAATTTTTATTATAGGGCGTATTAGGTCTTGATGTTCTTATCATGTTTGAACATGTTTATTATTTGTGCATATGCCTGATCCTTAGCCATAAGCATGTATGTTTTATGGCTGGTTTATACAACTTAGCCATAATTTTGCTTAGCCGTAACTGAGAAGTACCTTATCCATAAGTTTTTAACGATCCCCAGAACGAAAGTATTGGGTTTATACAACCTTTTCCTTAACTTTTCCTTAATCTCGATCGTCAGCCGCAGCCAATGAAATGCGCTGTTTAGAGTTTGCGCAGTTCCGAGTAAACATCGTAAACCTAACCTTTATTCTAAACGTCAATTGCGAATTTTGGAAGCTATTTTATTAAAATGAATAATGAGCAAATTATTGTAATATTCCTATATACTGCCTTGGTAGCATCTGCCGTGTTCGTGTCATCTTTATTATTTCACAAAAATAAAGTTCGTTGCCTATTTCATAACAGTCATAGTTTCGCGCATGCGCTTTTCAGTGATTTAGCCGTAATTTAACCACAAAAGTTGAAATGTTGGGAACTTTCAAGGTTACGGAATTCTTATTGCTAAGGTCTGCTTATGGATAAATTACGGCTAAGGTTGTATAAACGTACATAGGCGTTTTGTATAGTTTATCTTTTACGGGTTAGGGATAAGGTAAGGAAAAGTTACTGTTAAGGTTGTATAAACGGGCCATTATTATAAAGACTGTATAGAAAGTAATAGGTCAAACTGCGTACGCTATGCACGCTTTGGTCGCTCTCTAGCTAAATCGCTGATTTGTTTGATTTGTGACTATATTTCTGGACATCGTCAACGATGGGCATGCGTATTAGACAAAAGTTGCTCAGACTGGTTAGTATTCCTACGAAAATATTCTTTTAATTTAACTTTATCTTCACATAACTGTTTCATTAGATGATGAAATTCACCAAACTCTCTTCAAGAAAAAAAATCGTCCATCGTTTGCCTGAATATTCTTTCAATCAGGGTCTTCTAATTTCTCTGTTGTCATCGATCTATAATATTTTCATTTATCAAGCTTTGCAATTTTTTAGAGGTGCGTAGACAATAAACGAAAATTTTAAATTCTATTAGATTAATGAAATTACAAAAAGCTCCTTCTGTAGATCTAGGTCGAAAGAATATAGTTACGTTCCTTTAATTATTAGTTAGGATACTTAATACTATTTTAATTTATTAGGATACTATAAGTTTAATCTTATAATCTAAATAAAAAATGTGTCACTCAGTATCAATATCTTGGCCTGGAAATTACAAAAAATATTCGTTTACCAACCAACTGGCTTAAACAAATAAACTTTTATTTAGTCATCTACCCTAGTGAAACAAATTAGTTGTATAATTTTTTAATCTAAAATAAACAAAATATTTCCTTTCACGAGCTGCCACTGTTGGTAAAATATACACAGCGGTATTGCCACCATATCATGGAATACACTAAATCAACACAAAGCACGGGTTATTTGGGGAAACCAACACTGGGTACGGTTAACATATGTTGCGATCGTTAATGGGATCGCTTGCAATGCCGACGGTAAAAAAACTGAAAGAAAAAAAACAAATCACGACAGCTTGAAACAAAATAGTATAAGAAATCAGGTAGAACATACGGTCAGCATAAGAATGCGAAATTTGGTAATAAGAATATAATAAAGAGGATTATAATTATGTATTTATTGCGCTAATAGCCCAGATAAAAATAAAAATAAACACCTTTTACGGAGTTGTCTTCAATAGTGATATAAATGTAACTTGTTTAGAGCTTCATAAATTCGAAATGGAGAAATATGCATTAATAAGGCATGGATTCTGATTTTAAAGATTTGCTAGTAGACGATGATGAAGAAATTGTAGAGTATTTAGAACGTCCATACATAGTTCGTGTTAGGCCAAATAATATAGATCAGTGGGGTAAGCAAGAATTTATTAACCGATTTCGCTTAGCGAAAAATGTATTTAATATCCTGCTCCACCAAATATTCCACCAAACACACAAACAGATTTTAAAAAAATAATAATTAAAGCGTCGTATTTCATTTTCAGTGTTTTTGAATTTCTATTCTGTCTGCAGGATGCATTGCACAAAATACAATTTTTTTCCTAGGCCTCTTGTTTATTTTTTAGATTTAGAGCGTCAGTAGCTTTATTTTCTATAACATTTTTAGGGTTTTGTAGGTATGACCAAAAAAAACCTTATACCGTCATTGTGTCGTCTGTCTGTTCGGTAAAAATTGTAGCCAAAAGGCTAAACCTAGAGAGTTGAAATTTGGCATGCTTTTATAACTCTTTGACCCGCACATAGGAAAAATACTAAAACATATCCCCCTAAAAATATAAACAAATATGTGCTCATCGAAAAAAAAAAATATATTTTTTTTAATTATGTGTAGGGTATCAAATGAAAGCCCTTAGTACGTGGATTAAAATCTTATAAAAAAAAATGTTCCACACCCTGTAGCCCAGATGGTTTAAACAAAAATCTGGAAAAATTCTAAGTAATGTACATTGGTGTGTTTTTTTTGTTGACGATGCACAGAAATTATAGTTATGTAACAGACCAGACTGAAAGACATATCCTGGTCTAATGGTTAGCTTGCTCGTCTGCTACGAAACAAACTTAGGCTCGCTCCCGGCCAGACAAGACAATTTTATTTTTTTTTCCATTTTTATTTTGTTTAAATTATTTTGTCAAAACTCTAGTTATATTTTAAGGGCGTAAATTTAATAACCAGTTGGAATGTTGGAATTATATTTTCATTCTATGTGTCATCTATATGAAACCAAAGGGGCGGAGCATATGACAACCAATGGAAGCCATAGGCGCAATTTTTAAATTTTTAATGAACCTTGCTATATAAAAAAATACTGCACAGATTTAGAAACCTAAATAATGGTATTAGGTGTTCGAATTAAAATTAACAAAAAAACATTTTAATATAAAATTTGTTATTATAGCTCTTAGACAGACGATAAATTATTTTAAAAATATCTTACCGTGATTACTACAAAGCAAAATTTGTCCTACACACTCAGCATGCCGACTGCACTTATTATATACCTGCGAAAGCCTGATATGTGTGAAAATTCACACTTCACATCAATTTTTACATTTTAACACAAGATGCCTTGTTTCGGAAATTTTGAAATTGCAATTCTTACATTTCTGGATACATTTTCTGCATTTATAACTCTTCTTTTTCTGCCAGATGAAGTAGTCATTCATTCCTTTTATATGTCCGTACTAACTTAATTGTTCCTTTTCTGTTCTTTCCTCATTATTTTTTTTTGTATTCATTTCTGCACGAATGTGAAACTAATGTGATGACTAAATATATATGCTGCCATGTCTACTCTGAATGTGTTTGGGATGGTTTTTTCATTTTCATTTCCGTATATTTTTTTATAAGAATATACTTCTGCTAAATATTGACAACGTACTCTAGACTGAGGATGACTGGATTTACCAGTCGAAACGTCTCTTAATATTTTATAAATAAACTTTTGACGAGTATTCAAGAATTTTTATTTCCTCCTACATTTTTCGTCAAGAACAACAATCCAACTATATATATATATATATATATATATAGTTCCAGAGCATTTAATCTCTATGATGTTCTTTTATAACATCCATGTTTCCGACCATTATGTAGTAACTTAATAAATAATTTAATAATCAAAATTTTAATATCGCAATATAATTTTAGCACTGAATATGGCATTAAACAACTAGACGCTAGTATTACTATTTGCAAATGGTTGCACAAATGCAGCTAATACCATCGATAATGACCAATTCAAAACATAATTTACCATAGGGGATAAACCGAGAGCACTTCTAAAGTTGGTATTACTTCCCAATTATACCAACCGAAATTATTCATGTCCCATATTTCGTAATTGCAAAAGTGTTTTTTATATATTAAATATAGAATTTATTAATATATTTCAATATTAACATGGTGCATTGAAATTTTAATACCACGTTAATTGCAAATTCCTATGTTAACGTTGATAATGATTCAAATTTAATTATACCTGGTACTATAGTGAATTTAGTTTGTTATTATAATACTGGATAATTTAATGTAGATATTAATTCATTTAGGTAACATCTTCTGCGTTTGGGATTGCGTCTTTAAGTGTAGCGTATGCTTTAGTACAAAACCACATGCTTTTGATGGATAAATTATTTACTTAAGATTCGTTTACACCTTGCTAATTACTTAAAAGGAGAAGTTATACCTTCTGATTTGGTATATGGTTACTGTTGGATTATTAATGAACCCTATTACGCAGGTGTAAGTACTAGGTTAGTGAAAAATAATTTTACAAAAGCCATTTTGGTTTGGTAAATATTTTAATTTAAATCTGATATGTTTCTTTAAAAATATCGGATTTCATAGACTATTCAGAAAATTAAAAAGTCTTTAAGACTCTCTTTTTAAGATTCAAAACAGATGTCAAAGGGTTTTGTATAACCAAGAGGGTTAGAATGGTCCATTTTAGATGTTTTGTTCATATTTCTTCTAAGCGGTTAAGTGCAGGTACTTAAGAATAGTGTCTAGATAGGTCTGTTTAGTAAGACACTGGCTAGATTATTTTTCTAAAAATCTATATTCTATACTCGTAACTGGTTTGATAAAAGAATGGTAAAAAGGATTTGGGAAGAGAAATTTGTTGCCAATTTGCTGCTTGTTGGTTAGTAGAACCTCTTTAAAAGTATGGATTGATAAGATAATAATAACCACATGCGTCGAGCTACGTGTCTCGACATAATGCTGCTCTTCGCGTGCTCTACTATCATCTTAGACATGCCTATGGTATTGACCAAATACCCGTTATACCGTACGTCCCTTCTGACATAGAATAGGTGGTGGAAAATTCCAAGTGCCGAATTTATTGGAATTACTCCTTCCCCACCTCGAGGATACTGACAGCCACTAAGCTGGACATAACCCTCCTGGATATCGAGACCAAACAGATATTTGTGATCGAATTCTCAAGTCCAGCTGAGAAGAATATCTCTCTCAAAGAGGAGGAAAAGACGTCCAAGTATATGGACCTCTTGTCCGAGCTTAGAAAGCTATATCCCGGGTATAAAGTTAAGCTTGTAGTCTTGATAGTTGGTGTTTTGGGTGGTATGAAAGCCTACAATCGAAGGTAAATCGAGTCCATTCCCGTCTGAAGTGGTTCTACGGCAGCACCCAACCATATTTCTAATGATTCTTTTCTGCATTTTAAATGATCTATTGAACTCTGAATTTGTGCCCCAGCATAATAAACCATAGGACAAAATGGAATAAATGGGACCAAAGTAATACGCTCTGACTACATCTTTACTACAAATTTTGCAAGTTTTTTTTTTTTTGCATTTTGAAAGATAATCGAGAAGAGGACCTCGTTATCGGTCGATCTTGGTAGTGGCCAACCTCGGTAGCGCAGAGGTAAAGACCCTGCTTCTACATCTAATAGTCCCGGGTTCGAATACTTTTGGATGGCCTTTATAGATTTTTTTATTTTTTTTTATTGTGTATAGGTTCTTCTTGTGGACTTTTTCTCAGGCATTCTATCGGACTGCTTATCTGACGTAGACGTGACATTTTAATAATCATATTATTGACACCGAAAAAAAATATACAGTTTTTAAATATTTCTTTTAATTTCTCACCAAACCATGCGGCAAACTTCGTCAAAGATACCTCATAATTCAAACCAACACCCACAAAATCCCCTTGAAAATTCCAATTATTAAAGAAATAAAAACAAAAAAGCAATAATTCATCTCTTAACTGACATTCTATGCATAAATCCGTTGGTGAGTATCAAATAACAGGCAGGAAGTTATGATAGCGAGATTGTTATTTTTTAGCATCCCACGTGCGAGTTCGTGCAAGTACAACAGCAAGCTTGTATGTAACATATACAGAAACCACATAAATGCAAGAACTCATATGGTATACGGCAAACTTTTGATATCAACGCTTTTTTAGTAGTATCATGTTCAATTTTGGGCATATTGTTTTTGAAATCAATATTTTGTAGGTAATTTGATCAGGGCAATGGTCTAGGAAACCTTTCAAAAGGGTTATTGTACTAAGTACAAGAAATTTAACCACAGAAAGTTTTGTGATCGTTTGAAAAATTTTAAGCCTTTGCTAGAGTATACTGAATTTTTGAAATCGTTGTGGTTTAAGAGGCGATGTTGAAAAAGAAAAATGTATAAATCTGATGGCCTGATGATCTTCAGTACTACATAAGAGACACGTAGCGTTTCAACCGTCTGTTACGACAAATTTCTGTAGAAATCGTAACCAATCGTTCGAAGCCAGAGAGCTGAAATTTGACTTGCATGTACAAATTATTGACCTAAACTGGCTCCAGCTCTAAAAATTGCAGTTTTTCACGCACGCCATCATCGACTTGCAGTCTTTTACAAACTCTATCATCTACTATCGATTTCTTCGTAGAAGATAAGAAAATGGTATTTAAATTATTCTAGTAAAGCACTAGTATTCTCGTGTTAATATAGTGAAAGCAATGAGATCCCAATTGCCGAGAATACCGGAATCCCAATTGCCGAGATCAAGGTCGGTTCTGTTTACCGTTGCCACCAGCCGGACCGGTAAATTTGCCGGACCAGGTTACGTGTGAAAACGTCTATTTGTTTACTTCGCATCTGTCGCCGATGCCAGAAGAGGTTTTGCTGGTGTGTGTGAAAACAACCTAAATATGCATTGGTTCGTTGTCGTGATTGTCGACATTGGTCAAAATCTGAACATTCAATCGTCGATTGGACCGTTTATTTCACGAAACTTAATAACTTTCTCATCAGTTTTAGAAATTGAAGGACTATTCGATCTCTTATTGCCTTTGATGATGAATTTTAAACCACCTGAGCCACATAAAACAAGCTATTTTCAAAAGTCTGAAACCAAATTTCACACAGTAAGGCTGCTCTTCGATTAGATCCGTGTTTAAAATCGCCTGAGTAAAGATTACCAAATTACAGAAACTAGCTATAAAAATCAAACGATATTACTTAGCGAAACAAACACAACGGTAGTTTACTCACAAATAACACATCATTCAGGGTAATTTTCAAAAATTGCGGACAGTAGATAAACAGAGGAGGTTCTGGCTCACTTTTTTTGTGTACTTCGCTAGTATCGCTAGTATCGCGCAGTGCTGCAGGTGTTGTAGTTCAAAGTCGCTGCAACTAATGTTCAGCAAAAACGAAAACAAAGCTAACAACATCAACAACATTCACACCGATAAGGAGTTGAAGTGTTAGCACTAGCGCCATAACACCAACTGTTGCGGACAAAACGGGAACCAATGCACCAGAACTCACCTTGTTTACCTACTCATATCCAACCACTAGCCATTTAACAGAATTTTGTTGGTATAACCACCAAAAAACCTAATAATGTCACTCATGTGTCTGACTGTCTGTCTGTACGGTAGAAATAGTAGCCTGCTTAAAGAATTTTTTATTGTATTTCTAGCATCTTTAAAACGGTTGAACCGTTTAAAATACGTAGTTCGACTAATTTTGATTTTCTTCAAAAGCCATTTTCAAAAGGTTAAATATTTCTGTGGCCATCTTTTTAAGTTTTAAACAACGGCATGATAATTTTGATCAAGTCCATCTTAAAAAACGCCGGGGTAAGCAAAATCGATTTAAAATAAACGCTATAAAATTCAAACGTAACAAACGCGATAAACTCACAAATGACAGCTGCAGCTTATATAGTAGCTGTTCTAGGTCTCTACTTACTAGACAGTAGGTGTTTACGTTTAGTCAGTCAGATCAATCCGAGCGATCTAAGTGCTCCCGATTCGTTCGTAAAGTCAATCGGAGCGTACATATGTGTATTACCTTATTTTTAGTCTGTCCTATTGATCCGTCAGAGCGCTCCTAGCATTTCTACACAATCTGATGATCAAGCAGGATTGCTTGGATTAATGGTTGCTGGTGGTGGGTGTTAGCGCAGTCAAATTGAATCTTACAGTCAACTGGAAAGTGATGTAAACATAACAACAAAATGCACGAAATAAGTGCCGTTTATGATAGCAATCTATGTACTATAGGTGATAAATAAACTCAAATTTATGTACCAAAAACGGTAGCAGTTGTAATCAACGACAGAAATTTGACAGTGACGTCACCAGATCAATCTGAGCAATCTTGTGGATTGAATAAGCGTAAACGACTATTGTGTACGCATGTAGTTCACAATCAAACCCCGTATGTGTGGCGTTAACATAACATAACAAACAAAGAAGTTAATCTGGTATGTTTTTTACAATTTTCTAGTGAGTAAATTTAAGATTTTACTTTTGTAGTTATATCATTCTTGGTGAGTATCTCTTCTAATAAACATTTCCGAAACAAGATGTCAAATAAGTTAACAAAGTATGGCTGTGTTTCAACTGTCTTGTATTATTTTGTTTATTTAAAACATATGTGTGTATGTCTGAACATTGCTTTAACCGACATTTGTGCGTGGTATATATATAACTGTGTGTGTAGGCTGCGCAGTTACACTTGCTGTAATATTCAAATCGAGTTGTGCAAGTGTAGAACATTCTTACACTTTTATAAGGGAATATATTAGATTTCTCCTTGTTCTTGTTTGAGAAATACTGGAGAATATTAACATATGTATTTGTTATTGGAATAATTTTGTAATTTAAATAATAATATGCTACGAGTTATGTGTTTAGAGATGGAAATATGGAGTTATCGGTCATTTCAAATAACGCAAATAAAAAATCATTTTTAAGGTGGAAATCTATCTCTTTAATTTTTTCTGTACTACTGATTTTGTTGATATTTGGCTTTATTCAGACATATTCTCCAGCTTACTTGGTTAAATATTAAGTCTTCTTAGTTATCTACTGTACAAGCACGTAGAAAGATTGTTTTAGCTCCGATTTTTGGGTACTTATGAGCGATTGTTGTCGGGCTTTGTTGATACTGATGCACACGTAAAAACATTGTTACCGGTTTATTGAAATTTTATCATTAAAAATAGCTTGAGGGTGTTATATACCTATTAAAACGCACCACTTCTGCAGACTAGATGTAATAAAATATCCGTAAAAATCTTAAAACCGGTACAAGAAATCTTCCATTTCTAGATGACCAGTTTTTACCAAAAGTTAACGTTTCATAAAAATCCGTCTAGTCAAATATGCTTTACACGTGTCCAAGGACCGACAGACAGGCATACAGACAGGCCGACAGACATACTAAAAATAGTAAAAATATTATATACGAACCTCAATTCGTGAACATCCATCGAAATTTAAACATATCAAAATCGGTATGCTCATAGTATCTCCCTTATATGTATATGTATGTAGCGGTCGGTAAAAAAATAACTAGATGTGGGGCAATAAAAGCTTTTTAAAATAAAAAATAGAAAATACTGTTAAAAAAACTATTAAAATGCTATCTTTATAACATTTGAACATACTTGTCGTCTACTGGACGTTCTAAGACGGAGATTGTGGCAAAAAAAATTAACGATACCGTACTTTAGCCAGCGATCCATTGAAATATAATCGCAGCAAAAACAAATAAATAACGCTGCACTACTATGACTTACTGACATTCTGTCTGAATTATAAGAGATCTAAAATTCATATTTCTATTGCATGAAACGTCAAAGCATCCATAATTTATTATTTGACAAATTTTAAGGAACTTAAGGTACTTAAGAACTTTCAAGGTACTGCCTTTATATATGCAGCTCCTATAATATATCAGCCAAAGGCGAATTAAGTGGTGGGTGGACTGGGTGGCCGCCCGGGGACCACGAAGCCGGGGGGCCTACCGAAGCCTATATACAAATATTTCCATTCTATTTAAAATAATAGAGGGCCCATTTTAATTTAACCGCCCAGGACCCTCAAGCAACTAAATTCGCCACTGATATCAGCCCTGTAATAGAACAGTCACTCAGCAGTATATTTGTATTTCATATTGGTTAAAACTTTTTCAATGACCAGTATAACTTCTGAGTGAAACATTTGTTTTGAAAAAACACAAACACTAATTTCACATCTGATGACTTTTATTTTATTTAATTTTCTGTCTAATCTGCTCGCGGAGCACTAGTAGACATTAGTAGTTTGGGAAACTCTGTACTATTCAATTTATATTATTCAATTTTATCTATTTGTTGTTTATGAAATTAAACTTTATTCTTCATTATCATGTATAATAAGTGGTAAAATCCATATTATCCAATTTTTTTTGTGTTGCCTTGTTTTTCTCCTTTGGGTCGAGACATGAACGTAGTTCCCTAATTTGGGTCGCGTCTAAAAAATATTAAGAACTCTTGAATTAGCGGCAGATGGATGATGAATCCAACCTTGAAACAAAACTGGACATAGTCAAAATGATCAGAGTAGGAAGACTAGGATGGATAAGCCATTTACAGAGAATGAACAACAGAAGAACGAATAAGAAATGAATCTTAAGAACTTCGCTTGGTAAAAAAGCGCTAGCAGACTGCGAACAATATACAGCTTGACCTATAACGGCAGGGTGTCAACAACTTGCAAGAAGTTGCCATGGAAGAAACTTATAAAGGAGGCCAAGACCCACGATTGTAATGTCATGAAAAATAATAAAGAATAAGATTACTGGTTTCTTTAGTGGATGTGCTTTGCTGTTAAAAATGTACCAGGTTTTAGCATTCTACAGCTTTTTCCTAAGTTTATGAAGTTTGTAGGGTTCACAAAACAAAAACATCATTGCTCAAATTTTTTCTGTATAATATATTATTTGTGCAGCATATATAAAATGATAATTTATTTTGTTTTCCAGGTTAAGTTGTTCAGTTTTCTTCACAATAGCACAATTAATCATACAAAGAGTATCTTTAGTTGCAGACAGGAAAAAGAAAAACTTTGAAATAGGTCAATGTATTACGTTGCTTTACTCAACAAATACATCTCTACAAGCCATAGAATTTTAAAAATAATAAACCAGTATCATATTTTATAATGTCAATAACAAAAGCTATATTTTATAGAGAAAATTCATGTAACGATACGATGTAAATTCGGAAGTAAATTCTTAGAAGGAAATATTTAAATGAACTTGTTGGAGTCGGCATTCTTTTTCTTACAGAGTTATCTTATTTCATTGTCGTTTTCCTATATAAACGTATTAGAACTATTCTTATGATCATTTTTCAATTTCAGCTCCTCTAGAATCTCATCGGTTCACCCGTTACTATGGTTACCGCGTCTTTATGGCAACTGAGATGTTATATTTCATCTTCTGACAGTTTCGCTCCTCTCGCGTGTAGAGTTTACCTTCGGCGTTGAAACTTCCTTCTCCTATCTCTCTTTCTCTTTCTCTACCATCTTTCTCGCTCTTTGCCAAATCGACTTATTTGAATATTTAAGTAAATGTGGTGATGTTTTGGTTTTTTTACTTTCAACGAAATTTAGGTCGCTTTTAAGACGCTAAAATAAGGTTTTAGAAAATGAACGTTTGAGGACAAGATGGATGACAGAATAAATATATGATGGGTGACATATATATGATAAAGTTAACTTCAGATATTTTTTAGCCCTAAAGTCATTAATAATTATGAACTTTTTTTCTCGTTCCAACCAATCCCGACGGGTTGTTGCGAAAATTTGATTCGATAGTTGTATTTCTTTACATTTCTACTGTACCGCTTGGTACGATGAGTGACATTACTATTAATTAATTTATCGGAAATAAATCATAAAACAATTTAAACAATGATTGAGTAAAGACTGGTAATGATAATTTTAATTATCGAAACCGGAAATCATCAATGTCGAGAAAAATAAAATTTGAATTATGTTATTAAAAAATGAATGACATTAGTTTTTAGGATTTTGTAGGTATTACCAAAAAACCCTTATACCGTGATTTTGTCGTCTGTCTGTCTGTCTGTCTGTCTGTCTGTTTGGTAAAAATTGTATCCAAACGGCTAAACCTAGAGAGTTAAAATTTGGCATGCTTATACAACTCTTTGACCCGCACATAGGAAAAATACTAAAACATCTAAAAAACATATCCCCCCTAAAAATATAAACAAATATATGCTCATCGAAAAGTAATTTTTTTTTACAATTGTGTAGGGTATCAAATGAAAGCCCTTGGTACGTGAATTAACGATCAAAATTTTATTTTTGCAAAATAAATTATTGTGAGGCGATTTTTGCCAAAACTGTGCAAAAAAATTTTTGTCCCACACCCTGTAGCCCAGATGGTTTAAACTAAAAATCTGAAAAAAATCTAAGTAATGTACATTGGTGTGAACCGGAATAGTACAACAGGAATTTTTGATCAGATTATGTTTTCGGAAAATAACGCATTTTTTGTGTTTTTAACTAAAATATGTAAAATATTTAATCCGCTATTTAACATAGTAAAGAAGTGAACCTGCGTAGTACAGTGGTAACGTTGTCGCTTCGTGAGTTGAAACTACCCTAAGAAACTACTGTTCGAATCCCGTCAATTTTTATTTTTTCTGTTTTTTTTTTTTTGCATTTTTATTTTGTTTAAATTATTTTGTCAAAATTCTAGTTATATTTTCGCAAATGTTGCATTTAATTTTGAAAAGCGTAAATTTAATAACCAGCGGGAAGTGTTGAAATAATAATTTAATTCTATGTTTGAATGTATACGAAATCAGAGAGGCGGAGTTTATGACTCAACCAATGGAAGCCGTAGGCGCAATTTTTAAAATATTAATGAACCTTGCTATATAAAAAAAAAATACTGCAAATATTTAGAAACCCAAATAATTGTATTAGGCATTCGAATTAAAATAATAAAAAAATATTTTAACATAAAATTTGTTTTGGCATTCCAAATAATCATCATTCACTTGCTAAATACCTGCCAAATCCTGAAATGTGTGAAAATTCACACTTCACATAATATTTTTAAATATACCTTCCCGTGTTTTTTTTTCTGTCCGTCTGCATATATACATTTATGTTTGTACTATGCTATGCCATCTAATTTTAATCCATCTGTAATCAATATATGTGAAAAAATATCTTTTAAATTTCCCGTGACGTTAATTCATTTCCCAACCCACAATATTTATTCTTATTATTTAATCTTATTAAAATCCTGTCTGGTATAAGCATTGTTATATACTAATCTTTATTAAAAAGAGATTATAATCCTAGACTATAACAAAAAGTTATAGTTTCAAAATTTTAATATATTCCAAAGGGTTGTCATGCCTCAAATTTGATCCAGGATTATGTATTAGTTGTGTTAACTTTAGATTACCACTTCTTTTATGTTGTAAATTAAGGGTGTCATATCTGGCATCAGATTATTGTATGCCGCTTTCAACAAAAGGCATAAATACCCCTGAGAAAAAAATCAAATTGAATAGATAACACTGCATATATTATAGCATATATGAGACCAGGAGACTAGATATTAATAACTGGCGAATACTATTTTTGCATGATTCACCAAAATTTATATAGTTTTTTTGATACTCGCAAGTATGACAAAATTTGTAGTTGCCACCACTTAATACGAATTAATAAACAGGCAGTCCTGCCTTACGACGGGGTTCCCTTCGTAAAGCAGGGTCCGGATTAGCGAGCTGATCCAGAGAATGACGCAAGGTCGGATAGTAGTAGGTAAACAAGGTGGGTTCTGGTGCACTTGTTCCCGTTTTGTCCGCTTTAGTTGTTAGTGTCATAGCGCTGCTGCAAGTGACGTGGTCCATGGTCGCGGTCAATGCTGATACTAGTGCTAACACTTCCACTCTTTAAGTTGGGTCTAAACATGTTTTAAATTCAATTTGATGAGTGAGCCTGCTTATTTTGGCACAATAAATTAAACCTGGGTTAAATATCGGTCAGTGCAGGTCTCATAGCGATTTCTATGTTGCTGAGACGAGAGCGCTGCTTTTTTTTTATGTTAAAATACAATTTCGCATAAATAAGTGGTTGCAAATGGTAAGAGAACTGCCATTGCTAATTCAGCGAGTAATGGATACTCTGTTTTCACACGTAGCCAAAAAGAATTCAATGTTTGCTTACTAAACTCGGTTTTAAGTTTTGTATCACAACTAAATTCGGTAAATTCTTCTTGGACACTTAATGGGAGATCTTTCACTTGTTCCTTTTTTACAAGGAATGGTTTTTGCACCCAGATAAACTGTTCAGTATTTAAATCTGATAGAAAGTATTTTTTAACTTGTTCTTCCATACATGAAAAATGATCAATTATGATTTTCTTAATTAAAATATTATCCAAATTATTTTCATTGATAAAATCATATATACTTAAAAACATTACAAACGTGTCATTTTCCACACTTGATTTCTATAAGTTTATCTTCTTCATAAACGCATGAATTTTATCATACAAAAGTAATATGTTCGTGTTCTCACCTTGCAGGGACATATTCAGTTTATTTAGTTTCTCGAATATGTCTGACAAATAACACAATTTGCAAACCCAAGTTTAATTGTGGAAGAGATTAGAAAAATCGGACTTTGTTTTAGATAAAAATATCATTATCTCATCTTTCAACCCTATTAGTCGTTTTAAGGCTCGTCCCTTTGACAACCACCTTACTTCTGTATGCAGTAAAAGTTGTTCGTAATCCACTCCCATATCCTTACATAAATTTGCAAACAAACGACTATTTAAAAAATTGATCAGTCATCAATTTTCTTGCGACCCCCAAATATTTATCTCGACCCCCACTTTGAGAATCACTGCTCTAGGGCATGTAAACTTTGTGTCAAAAATACACTTCTGCGAGTGTCCAACCCAATTCGGCGAACTCCTTTGTGTTGGCGACAAAAACCAACACAAAGCGGATCAGGTCGAGCCCTTTGCGAAACGCTCGGCTAGTGCGCGCTATCCCATCCAAACGTACTTCATAAGTGATATTCATAAAGTTATATTGTCATAATTCTAAATATTAGTTTTAAAAAATCAGATAATGGTGGCCAAGGATCATTAAGGGCCGTACCCTACATATATAATAAAGTTGGTTACATGTGACCCTGATGCAAATCCTTATGCAAAGATAATTGCCCCGAAGCTGTATAATGAAATGTTGTCACATATTTTTAAAATATTTTCGGTATTCAGTGAGAGTATAAAAATATTCCGGTAAAATAATGTTTTAAGTTGGAATCATTTCCCAAGTTTTCCGGTGGAATAATCTAGAACCCTTGCGTTCATTCCGTCATAATACGAAAGAGAAAATGCTGATTTAGCAGCGTACAATAAATTTGTGTTCAGGTCTAACCGTCAGCGTCAACGTTACGAATATTAAGACGACGGAGAGATTCATGGAAAGCCGTAACTTCACAGCTGTTCAGCACAAAACATGATTCAAACAAAGTTGCCTGCAAACGTTTCTTGAAAGACGAAACTTAATTACAACTAAATTTTAGTCCCTTAATTGCTGACTATAAAGTTATACTAGTGGAGAAAAAGAAAACGAAGTTGGTATCTTTTCGTGACACGTGAAGTGCATTTTCTTACACTATTTCTACTCAGCAAAAGCTAATCAACTCTTCTGTAATTATCGGGTTACTACTCTTCACTGTATTTCTTATTCCGAGGTTTAGAAATGCGAGAGGCATTCGTTAGTTGAAGAGTTGCGAGAGAAGAATGCAAAAGAAAACTATTTAACGATATTTTACATCTTGAGAAAGAACGGTGTTTCGTTACGAATGCTCTACTTCTTAAATAAAGTTTCAGATTCTGTAGCTAAGTTCATTAAGTTTATTTCTCAATGATATTTGAGATTTCATGCGAAGGATGTAGAATTGGTTTATTAAAATCGCAGATATAGGTCACAATGCAAGCTACTCGTATTGATTTTCAAGATTTCAACAACCCAGCCTTGGTAATTGGTTGGAAAATTTAAAATTGGTGAGATTCATTGGATCATAGACACTTCAACCAAATATTTGCACTTGCCCAGTTAATTAGACATTTCAAAAATATAATATAAATAAATAAAACTTCAATTTACAGCTTGCTCAATTAAAATATCTAAATTTATAATATTAATTGAGTTAATTGAAGGCATTCGTTGAAACATTTTGAACAAGGCAAAATAAAAACATACGGTTATTGTTTAAAAATATTGTAATGTATTGTATTTATACGTATACTTTAATATTGGAATTAATGTTGCCGAACATATGATCAACAATAGTCATACGTTTGAAAATTATATAAATTAAATATATATAAAATATGTATGTATGAGTGTAGGTAAATGTTTATATTGCAGAAGATCAAAAAGTCTTTTCCAATTCCTCATTTTTAATATGAGTCTTTTTTAAAATTATTAAAAAAAAAAGTTTTTGTTTTTAAAAAAATTAACATAAGTTCTATTAAGTGACGCAAAAATAGTTTCATGAGGGGGAGGGTTATAAAATGAGACGTATGTAAGTAAAGACAAAACAAGGTAAATGCATGGAAGTAATAAAAAATCCAGCTTCATGGGAGGTTCTAACGTCAAAAATTTGTCTTTGCGCACCGTTTTTTTAATTTTTTCACTTATATTTTATAAATGTATATATAGACCGGGAGCTCATGACATTTTTGGTCTCCGATTTCATTCAGCATGCCTTTTGGAGGAGAGAATATTTACCCTGTGACAACAAAAAAGGGATGGTACTAAACCATTTTATAGCTAAAAGCTATATAAATAAAAATTATTATTATTATTATTATTAAACCCGTGCACGCTTTCCGGTCATAGGGAAACTTGCATTTCCAGTTGCACAAAATGTTTGTGTTTTTCTCTGATTTAATATTGCTTGTCCTTTTGTCAAAAGAAAGTTATAACAAATTTAAAGTCTTTTAATTATAGGCATGCTGTATGAAAACGCGGAAAATCATATTTTTTTATTACAAGATCACATGACCGTTTGAGCTCTTTGGGACCCTCCGAATCGCATGCATATATTTAAAAGACTTTAAATTTGTTATAACTTTCTTTTGACAAAAGGGCAACAAGCAATATTAAATCAGAGAAAAGCACAAAAATTTTGTGTTTAAGTGGAAATTCAATTTTCCCTATGACCGGAAAGCGTACAGGGGTTTAGTACCATCCCTTTTTTGTTGTCACAGGGTAAATATTCTCTCCTCCAAAAGGCATGCTGTATGAAATCGGAGACCAAAAACTGTCATGAGCTCCCGGTCTAATACTATAATATATATTATATAACAACAAAATAATTTAAGCAATACAATATTTTGATATTTTTAACCTCAACTGTCATCTGTATACCACCAATGCGCATGCGTGTTGCGCTTGTGTAAATAACTTCATTCTTTTCTCAGTAACTGTCACTAAGACATAACTTTCATAGCGACGTCACTACAGTTGGATATTACAGAATACGAAAAATGTTAAAGTTACTATTAAAGTCACTATAAAAGTTATCTTATAGTAACGTTACTACACGGTAACTATTATACAGTCTGTTCCAAACGGGTTAGCGGAACTAAATGGGCATTTAGTTCTTTTAGGTTGTCACGAGAAGGGACCTTGCTTGGGTTATTTAATTTTTCACGTTGTGGTCAAAATTTAAAATTCCAACAATGAAACCATGGAAACGAATGACATATGTCAAAATTAAATATTTTTTTTAGATATTTTAATGACAAAAAATAAATAAATGGGAAATTTGTATTAAGAATGACACAAAAAATCAAAATATAAATAAAATGACATTTTAAAATGATATTAACCTTAACCAAAAAATGTTTATTGTAAGTATGATTTACAAAGCTTAAACAAAACGACCGAAAGGCACGATTTAACGCTACGTACAACCCCCAGAGATTATTAGTTTCTTATACAAAACTAACAATCTGAAATAAAATTAGTGACAATCTATACATCAAATTTTGCACAGAATTTTTATTTATCTAATAGGATATTTTTGATTGTAGAAAAAATTATTGTAAAAATGTTATTGCTAAATAACTTAATAATAGGTATTATACAACAATGTTCTGTAATTTTTTAAATATATTTGTGGGTTTCAAATAATTTTTATATTTATATAGTTTTGTGTAGAAATGTTCAAATAATACGTTAACATTTTTTTCGACTTGATTATTTATAGTTTAGAGCCTTCGTCGAAAAATATTATACTTGATGATAATGAAACGCCACTTGGTACAAGTATTCTTTACATAAAATGGAACATTTTTATCCGCCGCACCTATATTGAGAACCGCAGCAGATTCGAGGTGGCGGCAAAAGTAGATTACCATGTACAATATCTATAAGTAATTTTCACAATAGAACAAATTATCTCCAAACATATTTGTAGAATGAAGCTTTAGCTACAATTTGCCGCATGGTACACAAATATGCGTCGAATGGTTTACAAGATGGCGTCTATAACGCAAGTTGTGTATTTACAATTACATAACAGTTCTTTTGACAATTAAAAATATCCTATTAGGTAGATAAAAATTCGCTGAAAATTTTGATGCATAGATTGTTACTAATTTTATTTCAGGTTGTTAGTCTTGTATAGGAAACTGTACGGTTGTGCGCACCCTTAAACGATGAAAGTAACTAGATTGCAAAATCTAGTTCCGCTTAACCGTTTGGAACAGACTGTAGTAACTTTTTACAGAATTGATTTGAAAGTAGAAAAAGAATTTATGTAACAAAAAGCGCGAGCTATGTAACAGCAAGCACTCAAAAGACACGCTTTTAAAGAACAAGTTTTTCTTGTAACTGAACGAGAACCCAGCCCAAGAAAAAAAATTACTTTCGAACCCTTCCCAAGAAAAAAAAAATACTTCTAAACACCCACCCCTCGCAACCCTCAAGAAAAAACTTGGATGCGCGCTTGTGTAATAAAGCAGTTTTCATTGGGGATATATTTTTTTCTAGAGACTAATTAATTTTAAATAATTTTAATAACTGAGAAAGTATGTATTCAAAAATATGCTTATAAATTATTTATTTTGGCATCTGACACATCTTTTTTATTCCTAAAAATATAATGTTATGAAGCTCTGAAATATTTCACTATTTTTCCTAGCTGCTTCTAACAATTTAATCCTCTTGATAAATTGACTAAACTCTATCTTCTCGTAGTGGTTGCTCCATATATTTTTTTTATAAAATCAGTATAATTTTATTTTCGTTGGCTTTATTCCAAAATGAAGCCGAGTATCAAATACTATCTAATTGGCCGCCCAAATGTGTCTTCAACGCGATTAACATTTCCTATCTGATAATATTTTATCCGGCCACTACAATACTAGAGTTACGGATACAGGCCGGAAAATATCAGTCCAAAACAGGAAAAGGATAGCGATGATTTTGCGACCTACATATATTTCCTTTACGAATGTTCTAGACAATTTAAACGAAAAAGACACTCCGAGATTATAGTTTATTACATAAATAATATAAGGATGAAGAAACATTTGTAATAAGTATTAGTAAATATTCTTTATTTATACCTTTACGGTGTTAATTTTCATTTGGTACAATCAGTAATACAGTATGACTTAATAAAAAATGTAATTATTTACAACTCATAATAATTTTTTTGTACTTATTTGGTTGACTTTTTTTCATCCATATAATGGATAAGCATCATTTAGAATCTGCAGAGCCGATTTCATTTTTTGTGTCTTGTTGGCAGTCTTGCATTTGGTGTTTGATCGATTCTTGGCTTGTCTCACGTATTCTTCATTTTCTTTCTTCACCATTTCCAGTATAATGTTTTCTTTTCTTCGTTGCCTACTGTCAATCTTAAAATAACTCTTGTAATTTATTTGTGGTGGTAAATATCAGTTTAAACCACCAAATCACCTAATTTTTCTTTTCTCAGTTGCGTTTGAATATCTTAGTATTGGTTTATGGATTTATCTCTATTTGCTGATTCCTTGCAGTCTTCTGTTTTTTATTTCAGTTGTAGAGTATCCAATTGTCAAGTACAATCTTTCTCGGTGTAGTTCCCATTTCTTCTTTTTTAGGGTTTTGTAGGTATGACCAAAAAACCCTTATACCGTCATTTTGTCGTCTGTCTGTCTGTCTGTTCGGTAAAAATTGTAGCCAAACGGTTAAACCTAGAGAGTTGAAATTTGGCATGCTTATACAACTCTTTGATCCGCACATAGGAAAAATACTAAAACATCTAAAAAACATACCCCCCTAAAAATATAAACAAATATGTGCTCATCAAAAACAAAAATATTTTTTTAAAATTTTGAGTAGGGTATCAAATGAAAGCCCTTAGTACGTGGATTAACGATCAAATTTTTATTTTTGCAAAATAAATTATTTTGATGCGACTTTGGCCAAAATTGTGCAAAAAAATTTTTGTCCCACACCCTGTAGCCCAGATGGTTTAAACTAAAAATCTAAAAAAATTCTAAGTAATGTATATTGGTGTGAACCGAAATAGTACAACAGGAATTTTTGATCAGATTATGTTTTCGGAAAATAACGCATTTTTTGTGGTTTTTGGTTCACAAAGTACAAAAGTTATACCAATGTAAGACACTCACATGTAAGGCGTGCGATAGCTTAATGGGTTAGAGCACTGGTGTGAAACGAAGGGTTTCGAGTACGGAGTGAATTTTATTTTTTCTGTTTTTTTTTTGCATTTTTATTATGTTGAAATTATTTTGTCCAAATTCTAGTTATATTTTGACAAATGTTGTATTTAATTTTTAAGAGCGTAAATTTAATAACCAGTCTTATTATATGATTAACAGACGATAAATTATTTTAAAAATATCGTTCATTTTGCCGTGATTACTACAAAGTAAAATTTGTCCTACACACTCAGCATACCGCCTTCACTTATTATATACCTGCGAAATGTGTGAATATTCACACTTCACATCAATTTTATTTCCTATATCTCGCCAGCCTTCATTTACCAGTTTCTTCCAGGGTATTATTTCTATTTTTGCTTCATAGTAAAGATCTTGTTTACTTGCTACATTACAGATTTTGTAAGTTTTCATTTCTTCGTGCAGTACATACAGTAGTGTTTTTCTATCTACTCTAAGTATTCATATGATGTTTTTGTTTTGGATCCGTTCAGTTTGTTCTTGTTTTCCCAACTCTCTAGCTCCATATTTCCGCACCGTGAAGCATTATAGGAACTACAAGTTTGTTAAGCTGACAAAAAAAAAAGTGACCAAAAACAAAAGTTTGGTCACTTTTCTTGTTATATTATTTACAAAGTTGCAAAATTATTTTTTTAGGCAACCATATCAAAAACAGTTCTTTCTTATCATCTAGTACTACACAAGAAGTAATACGTTTTCGACGTAGGCCGATTCTCTTACTTCTTAGGCTGCTGGATGCCAACGCCATCTAGGATAGTGATTTTTGTTCAACAATTAAAATTATGTAGCTAATTAAAATAAATAAGTTTTATTGTTTTAATTAAAATTAGTTTTGGTCGCCCAAAAAATAAAATGTGCACCTTTGCCAAAAAGTTCTTTTCTGTCCTCATCTGTCTGAAATTCAAATGCGGACGAAAAAAATCCACTTTTTGGCTATGGTACACAAATAACTATTAATGACTGTTTAACAAGAATAATAAATTTCTTCCTTGGCACTGTCAGTCGAATTGCCTTTTGGTCTCACTTCGTCCTGTATCGTGCTCTATCTTTGTTGGACAGCAAGATCTAAGCTAGTATTCCTTAACTTTTTTTGGATCTTTAATATTGCGGATCGGTGAAAAATCAGATAATTTTCGCTGCTCAGCAATATAAAAATACAAATTCAAAATTAGGGGAGAATTAAATCAGTAGATTTTTTTAATATCTCGCAAATTTAACTTAATGTTACATCAAACTACCTAGTAACTTTTGAACACAATTTTCAGAAGTGTGTGTTTCAGAATTAGAGTTGTACCGACAGAAAAGTATTTTAAATGATTTTTTTAGAAATAGAAAAATCAGGTAGCCGGTCACGTACCGATGCTCCAAGAAAGTGGACTAAGAAAATTTTGGACTGGATACCAAGAGACAATAGCAGAAACAGAGGCAGACCACCTACTAGGTGGACAGATGATTTGAGAAGAACTGCCGGAAACTGGCAGATTAAGGCAGTAAATTGAATAAAATGAAAAAAAAAAACAGGGGAGGCCTCTGTCTAGCTTTGGGAAAGAGAGGAATCAGTCTAATAACAAACACATATTAATCAGATAGAATACATATGTGTGTAGAAAAAGATAATATCTGGACTAAAGAATTAACCGAATATATACCACTAAACAGAACGTGAAAAAGGAGGCCTTCCACCTCATAGTGTTCATGGGTCAAAGAACAGTCCATTTTAATCGGGGACCAGATTAGCGAGCCGAACCTGTAATGTACCTGTAAACTACCTTGAACGCGTTCAAGTGAACTTGGCGGATCCTTTTGTGTTCGCGACAAAAACCGACGCCGAACCGCTCGACTTGTTTACGCAATCACGTCCAAACTAGACAAATATGTTACACGACGTGGTACATTACTGATTCGGCTCACCAATCTTGACCCAGCTTTAATATGTCACAAATTATTATTTTGTTCTTGCACTGAACCTGACATTCTGATTAAGTCAATTGCCTCTTATGATCATTATCTGAGAAAAACAAACATCGGTTGGTATTGGGCTTGGCATCTATATCAGCATCTTAATTGTACCTGACCCAGTATGTTATTTTGATGTGTATTCATCCTGAATATAACCTAGCTTGAGAACTTGTTTGAACTATGTATTTCCTCGAAAATATTTTGAAGCAATTCACTCTTTTACGGTTTATTTCAACAATTCAGCGTCCCAGTTCCCATTCATGCATATATTTTGTTTTATTTCACTTGAAATCGTTGGTTCTTTCAGAAAATGTTACAGAACAACAAAAGATACTCACAATAATATTCCTATGGACGAACACTGAAGTATAAAACATGAAAAATAATCGTAGAGATATGGAAATGCTATATAAGTCAAACATTTGGCATAATGCAATCACAGTTTATGTGTACACACTATTAATTGCGTTGATATATAAACGTAAACCATAGTCGAATGGTATTGGGTAATGTCGGGACCACAATACGAACGGCGTGACTAGACATGCAAGAGGGTGAAATTTGACGGCCAGTGCTTTGCTACAATCACAGTGGCAACATGTGTCCACCCAACCGCTGCAGAGAATCAGGCCGCATAGCCTTTATCAACCGGCTCCAGCACAGCATCAGCCGATCACCGAGACTCTGTACTGTACACTCAACCCACCACCTCTCCCCACTCACACCTTCACCATCAACAAATATCACATGCACACACACACACACACACACACACAGATTCAACAACATACATCCAAACGCAGCGCACGTTCAGAAAACGCGACCAATTCAATGAAACTAGATTAATTATTATTGCCGATTTACACGATTCAGTAATTTTGCTATTGTACCGACAAACTCAAACATTGCCAACGAATTGACAAATATAATAAAATTTAGTTTTATCACAGTTGGAATTTCGTGGTATTTGATTAAATATCAATCAAAATTGATATTGCTTTCAAATGATAAGTTTTTATGTCTGTATAATATTTACGCACAACCAATATCATTGCTGGAGTTAATACTATGGTGAACAATCATCCCGGATTTTACGAAATAATCCGATTTTGGTTCACTGCAGATTAATATTCATTTATAGATCTTCACCATCCTGTCTATCGTTAGTTTTTGTCTGTCGGTTTAGATGAGTAGGCAGTTATATAGGTAGACACCTATATGATTGCTGGTTTGACGAATGAACCTCAGTTCTTTGTGCTGCTTGTTTATAGCAGTAATATAATATATGTGGAATGAATAATTGTGGTGGGGATAAAAAGTAATATTTGAATGCACTTGTTTCCAATTTGTTTTTAAATCTATTTGAATTAAATCTTGGTATTACTGCTTCAAAATAATCTTAATTTTTAGGTATTTTCTCATTTTGTGTCCTAAAATAAATACCTATATATTTTAATATAGTATTGTTAAATCTAAACTTAAAATGTATGTATATACAATCCAATTATTTGTTCTAAAATTTTATGTTTAAGAATATTTGCTTCAAATATTTTCCTCTCCGCAGCCAGAATCTAGGATAGGGTGACCATTCGTCCCGCATTTTGCGGGACAGTCCCGCATTTTGACTCTGCGTCCCGCATTGTTACTTGCCCGCAAAGTGTCCCGCATTTTGATATTTGTCCCGCAAAATGTCCCGCATTTTTAATTCTAACTAACTTTACATCAATTTAACTGTCAGTGCTCTACTTTTCCTATAGTTTGATAATGATAATTTTTGAATTTTGATATTAAAATGTGTATATTTACATTCTACCATGAGTTCTGAAACAAATTACATAAGGATTGGCTATGGAAAATAAAAGTAATGTTATCAGCAAGCTTTAGAATTAATTAACTATCATAACTTTTGTTGTTGTCATAAGTTTATATTGTTATATAAAGCCTGCAGTAGACATTATTTTATTTTTCCATAGCCCAACCCTTATGTTATTTCTTTTTGAGCTCGTGGTATATGTAGTTATCAGTGTAATTTATTTTTTTGTGATATTTTTTATTGTTACTTTTAAACGATTAATTGTTAAATCGTTTAATACATTTTTGTTATCTTTTGTACTCCTTTCCTCTCATGTACACAGAGCCGTGTTTTGGCACCCTTAGCAAATAAAAACAAGGTTCTCACCTCCCAAAATCCAAGTGACGAGCAAAACAAAAGGTCCTCACCTCCCAAAATCCAAGAGACGAGCAAAAAAAAAAAGGTCCTCACCCTGGACCGTCCCGCATTGCCTTCTCAAGAAAATGGTCAGCCTAGTCTAGGATGTTGTACGACCATATGACTTAACCTTCATGCAAATTTATTTTAATAATATTTAATAATTAAATTTAATAATACAGCACGAAGCCAATGTAAACAATAATGCAAAATATGAAGAAAAAAAAAGCAATATATACAAAAACAAAAATGAACAAAATATCATAGAATTGTTATAAATACACATTATAATGTTGCTTGTATAAATCCGACCGCCGTCGCCCAAGACATAGTATAGGCAGAGTCCGTACGAAAGCAAAAGCGGACAATCGGATTTACAGAGTTGTACAAACGAGGTCTCAAATTACATACATTCATTCTTACAACTAATTTACACGTATTCACATTATTAATGACTAACATATTACTACCTAAAATATCATTCCATGTTTAATTTACGGTCAAAATTGTCGTTTTCCTGCGCATCAATTCTAGTACTTCTAATGGTTGGTTTATATACGGAACAAGAATAAGGAATAGGAAATATGAATAGTACACAAGATGTTAAAACATGGCTGCTATATCGGTTTATGTAGGAATGAAATTTAACTTAAACACAAAAAAAGTTGGTAACATTTAACATTTTATTCCTATTCCAGGAATAAGAAACGAGAAGCATGCGTACAACGGTCAAGATGTCGGCCGTAATAAAATTTGTTCAACAGATGTTTTCAAGCTGTGATCAGAAGGTTGGAAACAACAATATAATGTGTGAAACACAAGCAAATAAATTTACAAAATCTTCTGAATCCATTTTACTGAACACATTTTTTTTAAGGTTATATTAAACACAACAACTTGTCAAGTGACAACCGTTAAACACAGGCCAACCCAAGTACGCAAGCGCAGCGACGAAATGTTATGTCCGATATAAACGGTTTCATATTTTTTTATTCTTGTGTAATATTCTTATTTCCCATTCCATATTCTTGTTCTGTATATAAACCAACCATAACTAGCCACCAACAAAACGCACCCTATAAACGCGTCTCGAAATATTCCTGCGTCACCATTTGAACTTATTTTCAGCTAAATATAAAATAATATAAACTATCTTTAAGTGTAGTATTACAAGAGACTGTTGCATTTCGTGGGTTGATGAAATCAAGAATGAAGAATCAATCAATTAATTTACCAGATCAAAAACAAAAAGCGAAATAATTGGGCCATTTTATGCCTAACAGCAAATATGTACATATATATGTTAATATTATAATGCATTTTGTAATCTGATTTACTAATGAGTTTTTTTTTTTTATTTATTTTTTTCTCTGTCTCCCTAAATATACTGAAATTGGTTGATCAAGATTTGGTCACCCTAGTTGAACAAAGCACGCGAACACTCAGAGTATAATCAGCCTTCAGCCTGCGGCCACAACTATCGACATGATCTTGCAGCATCTCATACAAATGCAAAAACATTAATCATAGTACCCGAACCTCTTCTCGAACGATGACGGGTTTCGGTAGGTTTGCACTTAACTTCATTGTCGAGTTGATAGACTCCGCATTTTCATCGCGGGCAACTTCAGGCAATATTTATGCAGATCTGAAGGTCTCGGGCTAGTGCTCTCCTTCATCTATCATCACTATCTTGTCCCGGAGTCTCTTACGTCCCTTCCCCCTCACTGCTATCAACTCCAAAGGGGCGATCGTGCGCCGACATCGTATTTTTAAAATCCACTCCTCAAGCGACGGTCCACCAATTCATTCTTACAATTTTCAAGGCGAAACTTTATAATACCAATAATAAAAATAGTAAAAATTTGTCATTTAGAGTTATTTAAGCTCAGGATCAAAAAAATACTAAATTTAGAATTGTCTTTACAATCCGAATGATTTTTTTAATCTTAATTACATTTAACATGAATGCATTCTTTTTTCTATTGTTAATATTACGAGGCATGTTCACAAAGTACTCAATTTTTAAAAACTCTCTGACCACTCTCACTTGCTTATTCCAATAATGACTAACAATATAGCCATTATACCTGCTGAGTTTATGGTTCTATTAAAAATAATTTCCAGGACCGTAATAATTATTTAAAATAAACCTGTTTTCTTATATGCTATTTAGACTGAACTATATGTATGTACTCACATGACATTCTTTCACATTTTGATCAGTCTAAGGACTGGCTATATTTGAATTATAAATATAGGTATGTTTAAAAATCGTTTTGTTTTAAAGTCTTTATAGTCTGTATTAAATACAGACGATTCCGCTTAATTGGGCCACCGCTTAATTGGGGCAGCCGCTTATTTGGACCAAATTTCAAAGAACAGAGACCAAACCAAGAAAACAACAGTAAATTTACATGTTTAATTGGGACAACATTCCGCTTAATTGAGACAGTAAATTTAAGATCACAGTACATATTATGTTACACATATTCTCAAGAAAAAATATGTACAAAGAATTTAATATTACAGCGTTATTTTATGTAGGAAGGAAATGAAGGGAGCCCTACATGCGCACTGAATACCTGTGCTGATTTTGTAGAAGTGAAATGTTACAAAAACAAAAGACAGACTACACTTGACGCATTTTTGCATTGAATTAAATTGTATGTGCCTATTTATTATCTTATTTTGGAATTTATTATTATTTTTTCTTAAAAGTTTATATTTTTTGGTTATATGTAATTTATAGTTTTGTCTAAGAGTTTATAAAATAAAATTATTGATAGAAAAATATGCATTGTTTAATTTTATGTGAAATTCGCTTAATTGGGACAGCCGCTTAATTGGGCCAAAATGCGTAAGTCACGATGTGTCCCAATTAAGCGGAATCGACTGTACTTCAAATTAGCACAAACAAAATTCATTTTTTTGAAATTCAATTTATTATCAATTTATAAAAAAAAAATGTTTCAATTGTCTTTACATGTTCTACACAACTTTTCCACAAATCACTACTTAATGCACTTGTTTCGTTTTTAATTAATTGTACTAGAGTGTCACTTTCTGACGTTGTATTTTTCCGGCGCACGTTACCTTTTAATTGGTTCCATATTAGTTCTATAGGGTTTAAAACAAAATAATATGGTGGTAGCCTTAAAATAGTAGCCACATCCACATTTTCGCATTCCACGTCAACGTCCACATTTTCGCACTCCAAATCACCTTGTATAATTTCTGCAAAATCAAATGGTCGCCAAAGAGCCATGTTGTTAATGTATGCACGCTATGAACGTAACAAGTATAACAACCCCTAAAATTTAGAAACAATAGTATTATAAATTTGGAAAATATCCTTAAAGGTTTTTAAGAAACTTTAAAAACTTGCGACTAGTGTCACATCTATTCGATTTAAATTTAAAATTCCCTTAATACCCCTTATATTCTTTTTACAGCAACGAGTCTTAAGATTACTGCCATAAACCCATTACTGCATTGTTAAACTTCTTAACAAGAGTGGCTATTTTGGAAATACTATATGTACTGACAAATGCAAACGTTGGAAGATGTCTAGCATGAAAATAAATATTATTATCTCATATATTGGCACAACTATTGATTTCAATTCATTAGTAAATACACCCGAAAATACCGCGTTAACTTTGTAACATATTTTCATTTTTGTTTATGTCTTTCTGGCCGTTTTCACACCATCATATCGAAGAGTTTTTACTTTAGTTTTTGTGTGACGAAACATCTAGCTTCATCATCGGATATCTTCTTACGTCCGTATGTTCGGCAGTGAGCCGTATCAGGAGATATGGAATGTATCTGGTGAAATAGTTTATGGTTGTTTTTGCTAAAAGTTTCATAGTACAAACAGAAGCGTTTCCACGGTTCTTTACGAACTTATTCTCCGTCTAATTTGCCTTCTCTTCATGTCTATGTCTCATCACAAAGAAACACTTCTTCGTTTCGTATTGCAGCCGCGACAACCCTCATAAAGCTACAATTGTTTCAAATTTAATTATGCGATAAACTTTATAATTGCTAGGAATTATTTATTAAATTTAAGCATTAAAACTCGTATGAAGTGTCGGCAGTCGGCGGGATTAAATACTTTGGTAAAGAGCAGTGATTCCCAAACGAGGGCATGCGTAATCCTTGGCAGTATGCTTTATGCCAGGAGTACGCGCTTGTTCATTTAAGAATTCGCGAAAAAAAAAAATAGTAAGGCGGAAAAATATACATAAAAGATTTATAAAAATGAAAGATCATCAATCAATCTGATATCAAAAAACTATGCCTAAAAACAATCATAAGGATTGCATTGAATATTATACTAAGTTCCCTCTTTCTAGACATCCGGCCTATTACACTGGTCAACACAATTTTTGCTGACTTACATATAAGACTTGTTTCTTACTAATTTGGTGCTGCTGAACTCAAATATCACATCAGTTTTTGCGTATCACATCAGATTTTTGCTCTACAACAAATACATATTTTCGGCCAAATAATGCTTCTATCGTTTAATTTTAGACGTCGATACTGTAATTGGTACAAATTTGGAGAACAATAAGGACTAAATAATCAGAAAATGTTCTTAAAATTTTATTTATAGTGAAAGAATGAAAATGAGAACAGTTTTTATTACATTTTAATGTATTGGAGTGTTAAAATAAAAATACAAAATAATTTAAGGATTAAACGGTCGTTTGTAAGGTCTTCTGGAGTGCACCATTCTCGATAAGTTTCTTTTAATACTCCAACAGTAGTCAGCCATCATGTGAGTATCCCACCTTCCTTGATAACATCTCTCCATCTCTTTTAAATCCTGATGGAAACGTTCACCCTGTTCATCACTAACATCTCCAAGATTGACAATTTGGCAAGGTGACTGTTTAAAAATTGAAGTTTCACGCTCATGTTGCACCCCAGCTGCAATATTAATTACTATACATCTAAGATTTTAAATCTTACGCCTTCATTGTCCAAGGATATGATTGTTACTAAACTGTATCATAACAGTGAACGCTGTATTCAAATCAAGTTACTTCTAACTCATATCTTCGTTAAATTCTTAAGACTCAGTTCAAGTGTTAGTTCAACAATAAGTGTTAGTATTAAAAATTTAGATCTAGAAAACAACGCGCAGGAGGACACTACACGTTAGTGTCCCGGTACAGTGTTGCCACATGCGATTTCTTATGTATTTATCTTCGCAAGTAATAAAAATGAACTGGAAAAGGCAACAGCGGCGAGTTGTTAGTGTGAATGTGTTGATGAATTTAGGCCGGCGGCCTTAGCTTAGCGTTCTTTTGAATACAGTGCATTATATTAAAACTAACGTGCTTAACTATGAAACTATATTATTAATAAAAAAATATTGGTCCTCATTGACCAAAATTGAATATTTCACAATCGAACAAAAATGGAAATAGAATATTAATAGAGAGTTCAGTAAAATATAATAGTAATAATTAAGAAATGGACACCAAAATCTTCAATTTTTTTAACGACCGATAATTGAGCTGTCTGTAGCTCGGAGCTTAATAAAAAAAATATATATAATAAAAAGTTATTCACTTTCAAGTCGTACTTGGAAATATAATTTGAAAGCGAAATATTTTAAATCATTTTTAATGTCATTATGGTCAATTAGATCTTTAAATTTTTTTACCAACTTACACATCGCGTTTTTGATAAAAATCGTGTTCCGTCTACCTTAATACATTGTGTATATGAATTCTAAATATGTTTCACAGACCAGACTGAGTTAGATTGGGGGCCAGATATTTAAAAATCACAGAGGTCGGGTGGGCGAAATTCTGAAAATCATTTTAGAACGTGGGGAAGAAATTCTGAAAATCAATTACGTACAGGGGGAGTGGAGCAATTCAAAAATCTTTTGAGGTAGAGGGGAGGATGATTTTAAAAAAACAAGGGGTAGAAATTTCATGCGAGCCGTTTGAAATTTATTGTTGGGCCAGATTCGGCCCGCTGGCCTTAGGGTGTACACTGCAATATATTGATTAAAATGTGTCCTCCCAAATATTTACCCACCAGCCGCTACTGTACAGATAACAAGAATATAATAACATATTAAATGCATATTTCACTCATGTAAAGAATGGGTTTGTATGTCATACGAGAGCCATTTTTAAATGTCTGTAGGTCACATGATTAAAATTCTCTATTCTGGAAGCAAGCGTAGTGTGTATTCTCTGTGACTCCTTCTCTTGTATATCAATCATCAATTTTATTGGTGTGCCTGCTCACAAAGTGCTTTAGGTTTCCCGAGGCAGGGAAATTTGTCTCGCGACGGTCGCTGTTGTCGTGTAAGTTGGTAGGGGTTGTAGTGAAAGGATGAGAGCACTGTATGAAAACTTGTGGTCGAGTTAGAGAGGGAAAGATGTAGTGGGTGGATAACTGGGAGTAAAGAGAACCCTAGCGGTCGTTGTCGGGTCAAGAGCATAACCACAGTCGTGCGCGTTCCAAGGGATTGCTTTAGGTGTCTCCAACGTACATGGGTATGCATCTGTAACACGTGCTTACGTCAAATAGCGAGAGTTCCAGCCAAATTAGAGGACGAAACCATCAGAACATCAAAGAAATGATGACGGAGCGCTCGTTATCTATGTTCAAAACCTGTCCGTTACAAACCCGAAACGATAAAAATTCGCTTAAGGATTTATGAAATCGTGGTGCATGTAAAATAAAATCCAATTACTTTAAAATCTTACGGCATATGCTCCGATATCAGACTGGTTTTTTTACAAATATTAAAGATATTATTCAAGATATGCGGGTTATGTTTATTATGCAAGGTTCTTACATGTCAGGTTGTCTCATAACTTCTGACCAATCAGAACGTAAATGGGAATACGTCATGAGTATGCCGAGTTCAAACTAGCATACAGAGTTAATACTAATGAGGTTGTATAATATTTTATTTTTATTTTATTTATTTATTTTACCAGTAACTATACAGATTTATACAGTAGTGCACAAGTAGAGTTACATTAGGGTGACCAGATGCAAGAAAATACTAGGAAGCGCAGCCCAATGAGCCAGAACACGTATTTGTTTTGAATATTAGAATTTTTGTTTAATTTTGATGTAATCATTGTTATTTTGTTAGAAATTTATTATTATTTATATTATTATTATATTATTGAATGTGATATCACACAGTATTTTGGGAAAATTAATGTATTAATTCAAGGCCGAAAGGCACGAATAAACTATTATCTATCTATCATTAGGGTGACCATTTTCTTAAGAAGGCAATGCGGGATGGAGCAAAAAAAAAGGTCCTCACCTCCCAAATCCAAGTGAAGAGCAAAAAAAAAAAAATGTTAAAATACGGGACTTTTGCGGAACGCATCTTAATGCGGGAAAAAATGTTAAAATGCGGGACAGTCCCTCAAAATGCGGTACGAATTGTCACCCTAAGTTACATAGTACTGGAGAAAAAATACAATACAATTATAATAACAATAATAAAGAAATACTAATAGAAGAATAAAACACTATATAACCAAACAAACAATAAAATACAATATAACTAGTCTAAATTATTTTAATATTAACAAACTTTCTATAATTGTCGTAAAAGATATCTACATCTCTATCAGAGACTTGTTTGTTTACTAGATTGAGAATTTTGTTCAGCGGTGACATAGATTCTGAAATTTTGAAAAAGTGATCATTTTTAATTCCCAATCTTATGTCAGGGACTCGAATATATAAATTTTGAAGAAGTTCTGGAGCATTTAGTTTATTATTAAATAATTTAAACGCGAAATTCAAAATGTGGATGTCGCGTCTCCATTCTAATGAAATTTCTTGCTATTATTTAGAGCTAGGTTTTTTAACTGGTTTGCATAAGTGATTCGAAAAGGATATGTTCCGATTAATGTCAGAGACAGGTTTCTTACAAATCTCTTTTGTACTTTTTCTATTTGATTTTTGTGGGAAATTGTTTTTGGGCTCCAGATTGTATTCGCGTACTCTAATTTAGGTCGAACTAGTGCACAGTACAGTAACCAAGTTCTAGATATCTTAAAACTACCACTGTTTCTTAGTATAAATCCTAAAATTTTTAGGACACTATTCACTATATTGTATATGTGGTCACTAAAATTAAAATCGTGGAAAAATTCTTCAATTCTTACCTTCAAAATCTATGGCAGATAGTAGACAATAATAAGAAACGTTCGAATTTTCTATAAATAAAATTCGGAGTTCCTCAAGGTTCAATTTTAGGGCCATTTTTTCTAATTTACATAAATAACCTCCCCAATGTTATTGAAGCACTTAATCCTAAAGTTTTTAGAGCACTATTCACTATATTGTCTAAAATCGTGTCTAAATAGTACACCTAAGTCTTTCATTTTACTATCTCTAAGCAGCACTATATTGTCAATATGGTAATCGTGGGTTATTTTGTTTATATTACGTGTAAAAGATATTACTTTGCATTTGTTGATGTTCATTTTGAGTTTATTTTTTTCGCACCAATTCACTACACTATTTAAGTGTTCTACATTATATTTTATTCGTCAATTTTCTAAACTTTTTTCTTTGAACCAGAAGTTGTCAAAGTTTTAATACAATTTATTTTTCAATTTTTTGGTAGAGAATGAAATTCTTACACGTGTTTCAGTTCATTTAAAGTGCTAATATAAATATATAATTCTTATCTTGTCAGGTGTTTATAACCTAGCTATTAGATTTGTAAAATTACTGATTTACGTACAAAACACAATTTATATAATCGCATATTCAAACCAATGATCAACAAAACACTATAAAACACGTGGTAATACAAAATATTTACAAGCGTAATTTCAATGTTGGTACTGTTGTTAAACTTGAAAATATTTTCAAGAAAAGTTTGTCCAAATCTAGTTTTGAATAAAGTTAACCTCGACTACATAAAGTGTTCTACACTGTACAATTTCGCTGATTTATTTCTAGTACAAGTTCTAGTCAAAGAAATAAGTATGAAAATTTGATGAGAATTGTATAATGTAGAACACGCTTTAAGATCGTCTGCATATAGGAGTGACTCCCGACTACCGACTCCGACTCCGACTTCCTATCCTAGAAAACTAGATGTAAGCTAGAATTGCAATTTACGGCAATATTATTAAAAGTTGAAAGATGATGGAAAGGTAAAATAGTAAAATAGAAAAATTAACACAACAAAACAATCATAAACACAATGAGGCGCTGGCGATTCTCTAGCAGTAGCTTAGCAAAATAAACGTAAATTAGACAACCCGTTGTATTCCTAAAGGCAAATTCCCCTTCCGTCTCCGCAGGGTTTAAGCTTCATAACAAATAAAGCTCAAGCATACAGCATGCTGTGTCTATTTAGATGACGTCAAATTGTTAAAATTAAAAAATAAAATAAAAAATCCTTACAATATAGTAATCTTGTATTATGACTGGTTTTAATGTAATTGCTTCATCAATTTCCACGGGTTAGCGAACGCATACAGAAAGCGAATGGCGGTGAAAAGTTGGGTGCTGGTTACATGAATTAATCGTACCGCTAAATTGTGAAGGAGTTACGAACAGGAATACATAATGATTAGCTCATTGAATTTTATAATTAACACATCGTTTCACCAAGATTAATTGAGAAATACACGAGCTACAGGCAAACATAGAAATTTAAATGACTTAAGAATTTACCGCAGTCTACCACACTGTGTGGTTATGCAAATGTGGAATTCAAATAAAAACAAAATCTCTTTGTCGGCTTGCACATCGCTAATCAACATTAATTAGTACTGTTTCAGGATAAATATTCATAATAAACAATAATAACCACGCATTAATATAATTTTCCAACATTACGATAATTGAAAAAAAAAATCAATGCGCACATTCCAGTGGGAATACATTTTCATTTATTTAAATTGATATTTTTATTCATCAAAAGTGTTGTATAATATTGTAATAAATTAGTTAAAATATTTGATAATTCATACAAATGTCATCAGAGATGTAAACAGTTAGTCAGGCAGTTATAGTGACTAGGCTTTCAAATCTATAAGATGGACACCGTTGTTTGTGTAAAAATGCGTCTCCATCATTGTTTGTTTACATTTTCCTAGAATAAATTGTTGCCTCCCGAATATTTACGAAGATACACGAAGACCATGTGATGCTTATTGCTGAAGTTACCTGAAAATTTCTGTGTAGAAGAATCATCAGAAATAATTGTTTTTAGAAATGTGTCGTGTTCTTTTCATCCTTTTTATACAATTTACTTTAATTTTTCGCCTGGTGTCACATAGACACAATGGGTTCAGGAAGCAAACTCGGAGTGTCCCAAGTCACTCTGTTTAACACCACACCGCTCAAGGAACGTTCTAGAGTTAAACAGGGTGTCTCCGAGCTTGCTTCCCGAACCCACCTAAAGAGATCGGAAAACAATGATAAAGAGGCAATTTTTTTATGCAAATAGAAAGTTTTGAATATTTGAATTTCAGATGTTCGATACAATTTTACTTCGAATAATGAATATTCGAATATTGTTGTAAGTTCGAACAGTTCGCATCTGATGAAAATAAACCGTTATGACTCTAAGAAACAGACCTATAGGTTAAAATTAGAAAAAATAATGAACGTAACAAATAAAAATAGAACATATTTTATTAATATAATATAATATTTATTTATCGACCAAGATACAAAATGAAATATTGTTTTTGGTCAGACATATTACAAATTACAAAACCTTTTAAAATATACAAACACAATATACAGAATAAGATAAAAGTACGTTATAGAAATATCACCTAACATGGAAAATACTTAAATATACAAACAGTTATATTTAAGTATTTACTTCATAGCATACCTACAGCAATTTGTCCATATATTTTGACTTGTGTGACAATCAAAAGAATATATTGGTTTTTTCAGTAAATAATTCTTGATTTTGTTAGGATTTTGTAGGTATGCCTACCAAAATACTCTTATAATGTGTCTGTCTATACGGTAGAAATTGTAGCCAAACGGCTTAACATAGAATGTTGAAATTTTACATTTTTACATTACGTATCGCAACTGTTGTAAAATTGTTTAAATCTTTGACAGATTTAGTACGTGTTCGTTTCTTTTTCGGGCTACTGACAGATTTACCTTTTGATTGTTGTTCAGCGATTTTATTCACTTTAGAAATGCTGACATCTATTGCAGCAGCAACTCTCTAAAAAGTTAATAAACAATTATTTTTAGAAAAATATTCAAGTGAAAAGACCATAGATATAAACAAAATTTAATATTTACTTATTTATTAAAGGTCCAGCATTATCTCGATCTCTTTCAAAATAATTATTAAGAGACAAAACCATCCTTTGAGCGTGGCTACAAAGAGCTTTCGGCATTTTTATTACAATAATATTTTATTTAATGTAAAATAAAGCTTAACCTCACTTAAATGTCAAACCTGACTTAAAATTGACTGAAAAGTACAATCTAAACGTGACAACGTGTAAAAACGTTACCAACATTCAGTAAAAAAAAATGTAACAACTGATTAATGGTCTGATTGTTAAATCATATTACATTGGTACGTAAAATAACCAAGAGTGACGTCATCTCATATTTATTGTGAATAGAGTTTATCAAATTCTTTATTTAAACCATATTTGCTATTCAGTGAACTTCATCTTTGCACAGTACTTGACTGAAAGACAGTAAGGTCACAACAATTAGCTGAGTCTTAATAACCAACATTTCAATTAGTAAATTCTTAATTCATGTCTCATTAAAACTATCTTAATCTTTTTGATTCTGTTAATAATCCTTCGGCGCCGACGTATATATTTGTGAATCGGTTTTTATTTAGTCGATCGGCATGTAAATTCTCATGAACTATAATCATAATTTTCCTTTGTTAAGGCTTATGTTACTGGAAATGATACAGCTCTAATAGCCGTTGTTGTTCTGGCAGTATATGTTGACTAACTAACTAAGTAATACACTGTTGTAATTAATGGAACTCTCCTGCCTATAGACTATATTTACCTGTATATAATGTGTAATGTCTTAAGGTGCGGTTCTATTGTACTCATTATTGATGATCTAATTGATCATTATCCGTATTATTAAGATAGTCTGTTGAATATATGCACGCCCGTTGCACAATGCTCGAGTTGAATGTAAACAATCTAGTTTGAACGCAAACAACAACAAATAGAATAAGTATTCAATCTGTCGACAATACTCTTGAGGGGAAACTTTTAGTTTAGGGACAATTGTAGCAGAAATTCAGACATAACGAATTTTATCATTTTCAATTAAGCTCACTATTCCCTTCTAATAAAATCAACTTCGTCCCCTTATGTTGCGAACAAAATAATGTTACGATGAAGAACATGAACGTAGAAAGAAGGAAACAATCTTATAACAAAACTAATTTCAGAATTAATGATAAATAGTTCAGAAGGTTTGTTAATTAAAATATTTAGGCACACAAAATTTATAGGAATTAACAAACGAACATGAAAACGAAGACAAAAAACCAATCAATGTCTACAAGCTGAAACTAAAGCAAAAATTTACAGAAACGAATTTATCAATATTCCACGCGTGTTAGTTAAAAATTAACCTCAAGGTCGAAGTTAAAAAATTTTAAGACGCTTTACAATGTTTTGTTATTATGTAACTCTATGGCGTTAGTTAAAATTTTAACCGCAATGTGGTTAATTCAGTAGGTTATATTTGGAATTTTAACTCCAGCCAATTACATTGTAAACCTTTTTAATCAGCTGTAATTCTAACTTTTAAACGTCAAATAGCCATAAAAATCCATTTTAGAATTAATCATGGCAAGTCTGTTTGTTTTAAACTAATTATTACTAGAACAAATTGAACAAAAAAATGTTAATAAGTAAAAAATTAATATAAATGAATAAAAAAAATCTACCAATGCTTTTTAGGAGAGCAGTTCGAGAAACAAAGGCAACTGCGTGATATGACCCTTTTAATTTACCTGAAGAAACATTTTAAAGTATTTTCATTTGTCTAAAACTTATACGGAATATCTCGTTTTACAAACGTTTTTTTTTTTACTTGCCCGACCTTAATATATAAGAGGCAAATATTGTAATCGCGAAAATTTTCGATGTCGAGATTTTGACTGATGACCACGTTTCATGGTCCAAGGAGTCCAAAAAACCTATTTTCGAAGTGCCGTCCGTATGTGTGTGTGTCTGTGTGTGTGTGTGTCTGTGTGCGTGTCTGTGTGTGTGTGTGTCTGTGTGCGTGTCTGTGTGTGTGTATACACGATAACCGAAAAACGGTTTAACTTAAAGAGTTCGTTCTGGTACCAAAAATTCTCCTAATAATTGGGAAGGACCCTATTGTTTTTTATTAAAATCCGAAACCGGAAACGGAAGTTATTAAACTTTAAACTTTTAAAAAATTTGGAACTAGTAAACCAAGCCTTGGAGAAAAAATTGTATAGGACATAATTTGATGTATTGTTGAAGATTTACCTAAATCTTCTTTTAAATTAAAAAAAAAGAAAATATGTTTTTTTTTATTTTTTAATTTTTCGTTTTATCAAAAAAAATTTAAATAAAAGTTGTTCGCTATTGCTTTCATAGCAACTTTTGTTAAATAAATTTTTTCGAAATAATTTTCTGTTGTGAAATATTCGTAAAAATCTTAAAATCGACACGAGTAAACGCCCATTTCTAGTCAACCGATTTTTACCAAAAGTTGATCAACTCGTGCCATTGCTTATATTGTCATTGCAACTATGCCATGACAAAAGCTTAAATAGACAGACAGACAGACAGACATCATGCTAAAAATAGTCAAAACGTTATGTAGGGACCTCAATTCGTGGAGATCCATCGAAATCTCGAAATGTCAAAATCGGTATGATCACAATACCTCCCTTATATATATTGGCGGTTGGTAAAAAGGTTACAATAACAAGAATAACTGCATAATCTGAACAAAGCGTTCGTCTTTGACTTTCTTACACAATGTGCACAGTGATCACGTGACAAAAAACTTGCACAGTTATGCCGAACGCACTTTTTGTCTTTTTCTATCATTTAACAAAACTGTGCTTAGGTATTTAAATTTCCGTACCTATTCTATTGTTTCGTCATCCATTTTTATGTTATGTTATACTTTTATCCTGCTTATTACTATTGTTATTTCTTCTGTGTGCTAAATTTCCACTTGTAAATGAAGCACTTGTTAGGGTTTCATAAAAATGTGTATTCTTCATGCTGACTGCAGTTTCTGCGTTAACCATTTTAAAAGCTACAATACTACTATCTAATTATTTATGTTTTTGTAGAATTGTTGCCCTCTAAAAATAAAAACCCTAACTAACCCACCCTCGTACATGCAACTCTTAAAAAAAACTATCCATTAATCTTGCCCCTTAAACTTTCGTGACACCCCGCCTATGTATATGAGAGTCATTACCTCCCTCAAAATTCTTATCCGAGACCGTCTGTCCGAACTTGTCTATTTGCGAAGTGTCGAGAATTTCATTAGGACATGTATATTAGTAAAAGGTATTCAACAAGGGCCAAAATGGCCTAAAGTTTCAGTCCAATATTAGTTTCCATAGGGTACAAATTTCAGCCAATTACGAGACCGCTTTAATATAAAAGTTTTTATTAATATTATTTCTAATATGTTTTTACTCTTTATCATTTCAATTAGAGCATGGAGAGAATATTAAAATGGTTGTATTTTAGATAAGCAACGCGTGCTGGGTTAACTTTGTGTTATTTCTGGTTTAATTGGTGTATAAAACCGTTTGAAATAGTGTTATTCATTCGTAAAATTGTAAATATATTGAATAAAGTTTATAAAGCAAGGAAAGTTATAACTTCTCTCTATTTTTGAAAACTTTCCAAATTGTTCTATTAATGGTGCTTTTGACATAACTGTGCAGTGTAAACTCTGTGTCGTGCAAGTTGTTTGTCACGTGACCACTGTGCACACTGTGCAAGAAACTCAAAAACAAATACTTTGTTCAGATTGTGCAGTTATTTTTGTTATTCTAACCTTTTTACCGACCAATATATATAAGCGATTGCCATTGCGATTGTCAAATGATGTGGGATCTAACGCGAACAAATCTTTTTGATGACCAAATGTTCATACAATAGTGAATATACGAGGGATGTTTCCAAAGTTCTGGGAATTTAGCTATAATTTTTATTATTTTGTTAATTTTCGTCAATATTAAAATGTAGTTTTTCAACATAATCTCAATTTAACTGAATACATTTATCCCAACCATAAACTAATTTTTTTAAGCCGTCCTCAAAGAACTTTTTCGGTGTCAGACCTATTGAGTTTCTGTTCTGGTCCCAACAGCCTTGGCACCCAGCGCGGTGAAACCTTGCTAACGCCCAAACAATCATATAAGATGTCATGAACTTGTCGTGTACCTATCCCTAGGCGCACACTAATTTGACGAATAGTCATTCGCCTGTCCTCTTTCAGTAGGTCTTCGACGGCAGTAATGTTTCTTTCATTTACCGACGTGCTTCGGCGCCCACTGCGTGGATCGTCTTCTAGCGATGTTCTACCGGTTTTAAAACGATCGATCCACCGATAAACAGTACTTTTGGATTCTGCAGACTCACCAAATACTCCTTGCAGACACTGAATAATTTCCGATGTTTTCACACCTTCTTTCCACAAAAAGAAAATTATTGCTCTTTGAGATTTTGCTGCGTCTTCCATGGTTACAAAAATAGTGCTATGAAAACGCGTCTATATCAATCGAACACCTAAATCAGACTGAACAATATTGCACTAGATAGTTGCATAAACATGTCAAGACTTGTCTGGCACCAACATTGCCTATAAGTTCTGCGTAATTTAATTATAGCACAATTCCCAGAATTTAGGAAACATCCCTCGTATACTGGTACCACTAATGCCCAAGGATACCTCAATCTCACGATAAGTCACGTGGCGATCTTGCAGAAGTTCACGCACAGTATCAATGTTTTCCGGAACAACAACCGATTTTGGACGACCTTCACGAAATTCGTCCTAAGCGTACTATGGCCAGGATTGAAGTCGACAAACCATTGATAAACAGTAGTCCTTGATGGTGCTTCATTGCTAAAAGTCGAATTAAATTCTTCAAAGCATTGTTGTTGGGTTAATCCACGTCGAAAGTTATAAAAAATAATCGCCAGAAAATGTTTAATTTCATTTTTAGCTGAGATGAATTTTTTCAAGTTACTGTAACAATAAGAACTCGTACGTCAAAACGTTCTGAGTACGTATATCATCAAAAATGTAAAACTTTACGATAGAAGCGTCAGTTGCCAGATGACAGAACTATTTTAGCGCAATCCCGAAATATAATAGGCAACCCTCGTACTAGAAAATAGTTTTATTTTAAAATACTATGTGCGAAGAAAGATTTGCAGTTTTATTCAAAGAATTCGTTATGCAGAATATTCCTTATGCAAGAATAGTTCTCAAACGCCACTTTTTGCCATCATAATTATTAATTTCTTCTTTAAGTTCATCATGTTTAAAAAACTGCTATTCATAAACGGCTAATTGGGGACAGACTCGTAAAAAATAAGTCTCTGGTGGGATTTAATGAGTAGCAGACACACATGAATGTTCTCCGACATTCCCCATCCCGCCTTATGGCTAATAAACTTGTCAGTCTAAACGAGAAAACTGTAATGCTACACACCCCCTATTAGTATACTTGTATGTTCACTTTAATTACTTCATACTATGTAGATTCAACAGGGAATTAGTAACATTCTTTTTAAGATATATGCAAAAAATATCTCTCATATTAACTATCACATTTTAAGTAGAATTACTGGGTTATCAAGCATTTGTTTTTAGACACAATTTTCTCATATTTCATTCTAATTAAGCTGTTATTAACAAGACAAAATAGGGCATCATGAAAAACGGCAGGGGCGACGAAAATTGGAGTGCAAGTTGTTCGCCGCACAAAGACGACAAACATCGGGCACCGTGAGACAAAAATAATAATAATAATGTGGACGCTTGTCAAGACCTGACAAACCCCAAAATAATCTTTATTAAACTTTAAAAATGTACAAGTTAAGTCATCAGAATGTAATTAATACACAGAAAATAATTGAAAAGTATTAACAGAATATAAAATTAAATGGTGCATACAATTTTGTCATTAAAAAATTCTTGCAATGAATAGTAGGTCTTTTCAAGTAGAATGTTTTTAAGCTTCTTAAATATAGAGGTTCTTTCTTGTCTGAGGTTCTGGGAGATGATTATAGATGCGGATTCCTATGTTGTCTTGATGAAGGCTTTAATCTGACTTTAGGAACTGTAAGATTTTTCTTGGACCGAATGTTGTGGTTATGACATTGTTCTCTACTACTCAGGGTTGAATACATTTTCTTAATTTCCAGAGCTTGAATTAGTACAAATTGGTCATAGAAAGTAAAAATCTTGAGCTTGTTGAAAATGGGTCTACAATGGCTAGTTCTTGAGGAAGCTACAATAACTCTGACAGCCTTTTTCTGTAGTTTAAATATCTTGTCTGCTTGTGGCAAACCGCCCCATAGTAGTAAGCCATATTACATGATGGAGTGAAATAACTAAAATAGGTTTGTAGGGCAATTTGTTGATTAGTAACACTCCTGATTCTTCTAATAGCAAATATTGCAGTATTGAGTTTCAAACCGATTTTGTCAACATGAAAACTCCATGTCAACCTGGATTCAAGGTGCAGTCCAAGAAATATGCCTATCTCATTACTTCCACGTTGTCTATTAGATGTAAAAGTTATAGTTTTTGGTTTGTTCTGATTGAGCGTTAATACATTAGCTCCAAACCATACTGCTGCTTCAGAATAAGAAATAGATGTTTTCTGTTTCAAACTTTCTGGATCGTTGTCACTAGTTACTAATGTTGTATCGTCCGCAAATATAACAGGGAAAGATGTTACGTTGTCCAGCAGATCGTTGATATATATTATGAAAAAGAGGGGTCCTAAGATCGAACCTTGTGGTACTTAATGAAGTTTTGTGGCATATTATCTGTTTCCTATTTGTTAAATAGGACTGTATGAGCCTGAGAGGAGTACCTCTGATACCATAATACTCTAATTTATTCAAAAGTTGTTGATGTGGTACACAGTCGAAAGCCTTACTTAAGTCACATAACTGAATGGAGCAATCTTGCTTATCTTCCAGTGCTGTACAGATATATTGAATTAATCCCTTTGCTGCGTCCGTTGTATTTCTGTGCGGTCGAAAGCCATATTGATAATCAGAAAAGTAATAACTTTTCTCAAAGAAATCGTTAAGCGGGTTTGCAATCACACGTTCCAAAATTTTAGAAAATATTGGTAAAAGTAATATTGGCCTATAATTATCTGGTTGAGCAGAGTCTTTACTTTTATATATAGGAACAATTTTAGCTATTTTCATGTTTTCTCGAAAAATAGTTTCTACTAGACATGCATTGATGATGTCACAATATTGTCATGTGGGTGGTTTGGAAAGCAACTCCTGGTTTTAACAATAAAATTTATTAGATATTTATAAAACTACAGTCTTATTTGATTGTATTTATCTATGACAGTTAGGGGAAGTCTATCTCCGAGACAGGTATTGCCCATCAGGAAGTCGAGAAGCCTGATGAAGTGTTCCCTCACTCACATGGGGATTGATGCTTGGTCTACTCGGAAGGTAGTCGTATATGGAGTCGGACTCGTGGTCGTCACCGTTGAGTGGAACGTCATAGAGGAGTTGACTAAGTTCCATTGCTTCTATTACCTTTACGAAAATGCAGTGGATGCTTCACGTAATCAGGTTATACCTGCTAGACGCTAACAAATAGTTTTTTTAATCAAACAGGTGAACGACACAATGTCTAGGATTCGCAATCCTGACCTACGGTTATCTTTGTAACAATATTGTTAGCAAAATCTTTCGAAGCGTTGTTGTTTATTGGGTTGTTTCGCATGATGCGAGATAGGCTAAAAAACTTAATTTTCTAACTGGTTGTTAAAAGTAATTTTGAAGATTCATATAAACAAGTTTAAGAGTTAAAAAATGACTGTTATTAACTAAAATTAGAAGCAATTTTAGTAACCTAATATTAATTTTAAGTGTGAGAACATATGGACTATGGAAATATTAATAACTGCCGTTCATCTGTAGAAAATTGAGTTCTTATGGATAATAGACTCCAGAGTCCACTTGCTATTAAGTCCAGTTTCATCATTTGATACCGTGTAGTTCAGCTCCAGTATCCATTCAACTTCTTTTACCAATTCTTCTAACTTCTTCAACTTATTTTTTTAATAATTCTTCTGTAACCTAATCCATTCCGAATGTTAATTAACATTATAGTAATTTGCAACTTGCTTACTACCATTCTAAATAAGTTTAATAACAATATATTTTACTAAATAATTATTAATTTCAACAATAATATTTGATGGAAATTGCTACGGAAGTTGTGGAAAGTTTCCCGTCCACTCCGTGTTGGTCAATATTGCTTTGATTCTGTTTCCGTGACGATGGTTTCCAATCAGGATGTCGAAAATCCTGCTGGCTTTCTTCCGCTCACATGGATCTACCCGAAAGTTCTCTTAATAGAAGTCGGACTCGTGCTGGTTACCGTAGTTGAGAGTTGTAATGGAGCTGACAAGATTCCTCGAACTGGCTTCTGTACGATATCTAATACTTATAACTCCTTTTAACCTAGGTTTGCAAATTAATTGTCCTCCTCCTTAAGTTTTCATCTCATAGGTTGGTTTGCAGCATTTTTTCATGCTTCTATGTTCTCAGTTTGTTGAACGTACGTGGTGCAATTCATATCTTCCATTGTCTGTTTCGTGTACTCTAGCCTTGGCCTACCCCTATTGTTCTTTCCCTCAACTGCTCCTTCCAGTATCGTTTTCACCAGTCCTTCGTGTCTAATAATATGTCTACCAATCGTGCCTACAAATGTAAACATCTCCTGTCTCTGCAGTTGTCATGACAAACCTTATTACGAAAATACAGGCTATCCTGGATGTAAGTAAATTATGTCTACTTAGACGCTGACAAAATAGTTTTTAATCCAAACAACTGTATGTCACCATAACTACCTAGGCATTGCGGCAACTTTCGCAATCTTGTCTTACGGTGGTTATTTAATTTGTGGCAATAGTTCTGTGGATGTAACTCCAAATCATCTTAAGGTTAGTGAGCTAGGAAGTCCTTGGTTTTCCAGAAGTCCTTCTCAATCTCCTTTTTTCCGTACAATATTCTATAGAATTTCTTAGGGACAATGTGCTATATACGAAATTAGGAAAATTTATCGAAAACAATTGTTCGAAAACAATTGTTCGAAAACAATTGATCGGAAAACAATTTACCGAAAAAAAAAAATTATCGAATAGGAAAATTAACAGAAAAAAAAATACAAAAACTTAAGAGACTTCGCGCGTATCTACATTATTATCTTAAAACTGCGGGGATGTAGTATAAAACTTGATTTTACTTTTTCGTCAATTTTCCTGACACCCTTATATACATATAGATAAAAGGCCGGTTGAAACGGCTTATTCACATATTTCTTAGGGAAAAAACTTTCTCTGCTCTTTGCATCTCTCAGGTAAAAAATTAATAAGAGTGTTGTAAAAAAGGACATAATGGTCAAGAAGATCCAAGAAGGTAAACTAAACACCAACCAGTAGAAAAACCTCATCACTTAGGCCCGGTCTTTCCACCTTCAGATAAAGTTCCAGGTAACTATCTGACAGATAAGGTTATTTATAACTTCATCTGCTGAATAAATGTCATCCCTTCTTTCTATACAAATGTATCTATCGGATAGTTATCTAACGAATAATGAGACTGACGTATTGGATTCACTGACTGGTATTGACATTTATTCAGCAGATGAAGTTATAAATAACCTTATCTGTCAGATAGTTACCTGGAACTTTATCTGAAGGTGGAAAGACCGGGCCTTAACCAAAGATGTAACAAATATTGGCATGGACGAACACGTTAAGGATGGATAAATCAAAGTGGAGAACTTATATCAGGTAAAAAGCCAACCGACTGACAGTACCCAAGAAGAGAAGGGCGTGTAAAAGTAGTGCTATATGATTAATAAAGCTTTTAATGAGCAAAATTTCAAATAATCGATCCTCAAAACCACAATTTTTTTCCATTATATCTCACTTTCATAAAAACCACGGTAGAGAAATAACAAAAGGGAAAATAAATAAAGGTTTCCATCAACGAGCGAAGCAATGTATTGACAAACTGTTTATAACATAACACAACATTTTTTTGGGCGAGAAACGTACGATGAATCGACGCTAATCTCTTGTTCCAGGCCCCATCATCACCTGCGAATCTCCCGGGAACATACCAGTGACATACACATATACACACTGTGTGTTTTTACTTTCATTTATGATGGTTTTTACATCAGTAACAACACGGGAATTTCAAAGTTTTGTTTACATGTTATAAATTATTTTGTCACTGTTGGAATAATTAAAGATAGATGTTTTATTCAACAAATTTGTGATGTTATATCATAAATAAGTAAATATTTGGGGGAAATATTTATGAAAATTTGACACTTGATGTGTTTATTCTTTTCATTAATTACAAAATTACATTTTCAAAAATCTAACTGGTAGTTTCAACGAATTTTAACAAAAGGTTCTTAAATGACGCTTTTAAAAAATTTATGTGACGTGTGACTTTTAACACATTTCAGGGTTTTGCAGATATATAATAAGTGAAAGCAGCATGCTGAGTGTGTAGGACAAATTTTTCTTTGTAGTAATCACGGAAAATGAACGATATTTTTTAAATAATTTATCGTCTGTTAATCAAAGAGCTTTAAAAACAAATTTTATGTTAAAATATTTTTTTGTTAATTTTAATTCGAATACCTAAATATGTGCAGTATTTTTCTATATAACAAGGTTCAATAAGATTTTGAAAATTGCGCCTATGGCTTCCATTGGTTGTCTCCGCCCCTTTGGTTTCGTATGCATGACACATGAATGAAAATATAATTCCAACATCCCAACTGGTTATTAAATTTACGCTCTTAAAAATTAAATGCAGCATTTGCCAAAATATAACTAGAATTTTGACAAGATAATTTGAAAAAAATAAAAATAAAAAAAAAAACAAAAAATAAAATTGTGTCCTCTGCCCGGGAGCGAACACTAGAATTCTGGGTAGCTAGCGAGCATGCTAACCGTCTTCTAGTCTAGTGTGATACATAACTATAACTTTTGTAAATCGTCAACGAAAAAACAAAAAAATGCGTTTTTTTCCGAAAAATAATCTGTTCGCACCAATGTACAATACTAAGAATTTTTCAGATTTTTAGTTTAAACCATCTGGGCTACAGGATGTGGGACAAAAAAATTTTTGCACAATTTTGGCAAAAATCGCTTCAAAATAATGTATTTTGCAAAAATAAAATTTTGATCGTTAATCCACATGCTAAGGGCTTTCATTTGATACCCTACTCAGAATTAAAAAAAAATATATATATATTTTTTTTTCCATGAGCACATATTTGTTTATATTTCTAGGGGGATATGTTTTTTAGATGTTTTAGTATTTTTCCTATGTGCGGGTCAAAGAGTTGTATATGCATGCCAAATTTCAACTCTCTAAGTTTAGCCGATTGGCTACAATTTTTACCGAACAAACAGACAGACAGACAGATTGACGACAAAATGACAGTAAAAGGGTTTTTTGGTCATACCTACAAAACCCTAAAAATGGACGTAATACTAACCATACTCGTATTACTGCAGAATGTACATAGATTGAAAACATGGTCATGAAACCTGGGGGTCTATTCTGCAACTTACCGACAGTCACTTTGCACACTGTCATGTTGAAAATACCGGTTATTAACACCTCATATTGGTTGAAAATCCGATGGCAGTGTGCAAAGCGACTGTCTGCAAGTTACAGAATAGACCCCCTGAAAACAGGAGACCTGAAAACAGGGGTTTAATTATATTAAAACTATATATAATGTTATCGTTAGTTCTTTCGAAAATTACTGGTTTCACAAAGTCAACAGATTTTGTATTTCTTTAAAAAATTACTATTTTAGTTCATAAAAACATGTAATTTATAAAACCGAAAATGGCCTAGACGTAATCCAGGTTTAATAAAGGTTTTTCTTTCGAGATCATCTTTTATTTGTTAATTACAAAAATAGGACTTAGTGAAAAATATTTCTTCTCTACACGCTAGTAATAATAAAGATATAACAACAGAAATTTATGTGTGAGTGTAACAAAAAACAACAACCAGCAAACTAAGCATTAACTCTAGACTTAATATAAAGACAGAACAGAAAAATTGTTATCCATAAGTCAGAGTTTTGTAGAAATATAACAGAAGAAGTAAATGAGACCAAATGAAAAACGGTGTGATCTATAATAAAAGCAAGATAAATGAGAGTAGAAAATACAAAGGAAAGATAGTACTGTTGAAAGATGAAGACAAGAGGAATGGCTACGAATTTAACAGTAAATGGGAACTTGTGATTGAGAAACGAAATTCTTTCGATTTAAAATATATTGAGGATCTATTTATTTGCTTCTTATGTATGGGATTGTGCTAGTTTTTGTATTTCCTTTATGCAATCATAGCTTGCCAAGAGAAAATGCTTTTCAGCGTCCTTCGTAGATTGGATCTTGTAATTTGATCCAGGATAGATATTCATACAAAATTGCATTTTTCGTTGTTTTTTCGTAAAAATATTTGAAATACAACAACTATTCCATAAACTAATATATGTTTTTTTATGTTTCAGGTAAGATTCCATTGTTTTTACCCATATAAGAGCTGATACTTAAGCAGTAAGTTTATATTCTTTCTATTCTACACAAATAATAATAATAATAATAGTAAACGAGAAATAAATAAAACAAGGGAACATATACTTATGGCTACTTATGATTACTTAAGGCTCACAACCCGAGGGTACTTGAGCATAAAATTAATATCGCACTTAATGAGTTTAACCAGTGGTGCTATAATAACAAATTAATTGTCAACGAATCCAAGACTAAAATACTTCTGTTTAATAAAAACAAACTTCCAACGGATATCTCAGTAACATTCAATAATTTTACATTAGAACCTAATATTGAAACAAAACTTCTTGGTGTAGTTATTGATGACTCCCTAAGCTGGACATTGCAAGTGGATGCCGTATGCAAGAAACTACAGAAAGCCTATTATTGTATAAAAGTGCTTAAGCAATTCCTTCAGCTAAATAGCCTTAAGCAGGTATATTATGCGATGGTCTACTCAAATTTGGCCTACAATGTCTGTGTCTGGGGTTATTCAATTGAGAGCAAAAGGGTATTCATTTTGCAGAAGCGAATACTCCGTTTAATTTTTAACCTAAATAGTCGTGATTCTTCTAGAGACTGGTTTATTAATAATAACATCCTAACATTTTTTCAATATTTATCCTAAAAGCGGTTACCTTTGTAAAAGAAAATCCTAGGATGTTCAATTTAAACAAAGATCTGCATAACTACCACACCAGACATGCCAATGATATAAGAGTACAATATTTTAAACTATCAAAAAGTAGAAGAAGCCCATTTTATATGTCTTGTGTCCTATATAACAAACTGCCGCAAGAATTGAAGGATATATCATCGATACTTACCTTTAAAAATAAAGTAAAATCCTTCCTATTACAGAAAGCGTATTACTCTGTTCAGGACTTTCTATCTGACACCTTACATTTGGACTATTGCTCCCGGTAAAAAATTGTCTAAAATTATGTTTTCCATTCTCTTGTCTTATCTTCTTATATATATATATTTAAGTATTATTATTTTACTATGTATGTACATGACAAATTCTACTATCTCTGTATAGTTCATGAATAAATATATATTATTATTATATTATTATTATTATATACATGTTGACAATAGAACATATTATTAAAAGTATGCACTCTGTGTTCTTCAAACATATTGAAAGTGTAGACTTGTCCACCGAAATCACGGTCTCGTTCCTTAAGTCTGCTGATTTCAAATTGGAAACGGAAGGTTTTGTGTTTGCGTGCTAGGATGGTGTTATAAATACTTTAGCGTACAGAGCCCGCATATTCCAAATGGCCACACTCTGTAGGTTGTGCCACCACTATCCTGAAACCATTATGCACAGTCTGTCTGCTTGTCCATCTCTTGCAGCGTCGAGCTACGTGTCTCGACATAATGCTGCTCTCCACACACTCTACTACCATCTTAGACATGTCTATGGTATTGACCCAATACCGGTTATGCCGTACGACTCTGCTAATATAGAATTGGTGGTAGAAAATTCCAAGTACCGCATTTATTAGAATTACTCATTTCCCACCTCGATGGTACTGAAAGCTACTAAGCCGAACATAACCCTCCTGGATATCGAGACCAAAAAGATGTTTGTGATCAAATTTTCAAGTCTTTCTGAGAAGAATGTCTTTCTCAGGGTAGAGAAAAAGAGCTCCAAGTATTAGGATCTCTTATCAGAGCTTAGAAAAGTTTTCTACCGAAGAAAAATCGAGTCCATTCGCGCTTGTAGATCCTCTGCCATCATTTTCAACTGCAGAATGCAGAAAGCAGTATTGCAAGCTATATAAATAAAAATTATTTGGGGTTTGTCAGGTCTTGATAAGCGTCCACTTATCGCAAACCTCAATTTAGCCTTTTGAATCGCGTCATACTAGAGACTAGTGGAGCTAAATACACACGACTGCATCCCGAATCCTGGCGATATGCAGACGCAGAAATTACGCCAGATCCAGTTTCCTGCACAATGCG